>JAATLQ010008191.1:0-44353 GCA_013421005.1 Heliconius erato x Heliconius himera | reverse complement strand
TAATCCTACCCACGATATATGTTTATTTTACAAAAATAGTAATTTCAGTCATAACGACTCAAATTTTGATATTTTTTAAAGTATACTTAATTTAAACATTAACTTTGTGATCTCTAACTAGAAATATAAGTTTATTACGTTACAAACTAGCATTATTATATTGTTAATACTGTCACTTTGTTATGTTTACTTTTTACATTCATAATCTTTTAAATCAACGATTAAATTTTTTAATTTTTAATTTGTTAAAAAAAAAAACAAAATAAAAAAAATTACTTTTATTCATATAACATCCTTGTTTTGTTGTGAATAATGCCTTATGACATCAGTTTCGTAACAAATATTATCAGTATTGTTACTCATCAGTTACGTTACGAATTCGAAAATGTCCACTTTTCTAAGTATGACCCATAATGTATTTCAACGCGACATAGTTGGTTACATCTTTCGTTTAAGTATTTTTGGGTAAGAGAATAGTAGGTAGTCTGTTGTTTATAATTTCTTTCGTCAAAGTTTTCTATTGTTTGTGTCATTTGTTTAAGTGAGTTTTTTCAAACAATTGAAACATCCTTATTGGAACTACGAAAACGCGGGTTGAATTAAGGTTTAAATAATTTTCACATTAGTAATCTTAAGTGTTTTGCAAACATAGGTACATTACATGAATAATTCCGTAGTTAAGCGGGCGAAGCCGCGAGCGGGTCGCTAGTTTTTATAATAATTTCACGCTATATTCCACAGCAGCGTAGGCCGAGGGAACCTAGTGTTAAGATACTCCGTACTGTTAAGATACTAAGCATACCCACTTTTCGACCCAATTTTTAGACATTGTTAAATTGTGACGTATTGAGTGGTGGAACTCAACATCCCGAATTGTATACCAGAGCGGGAAAATGAAAATAATTTATATATAATGAATTTCTTGAATAGGAATTGAACTTGCAACCATCGCGTTTGAGACCGTCGTGGTGCAAGGGCACAAGCATGTGACTGTAATGCGACGGTTTTCGGTTCAATCCCCACTTGAGCAAAATTAATTATTATTTATTAATATTTTTATTTCGTCGCTCTGGCACCAAGGCAAAATCCCGACGTTGAATTCTTCCACTCAACACGCAACCCTTCTAAAAATTCGGCGGAAAGTGGGGAATGGAGTGTCTTAATACTAGGTTCCCTCTGCCTACACTGCTGTGTGCGGGATACAGCGTGAAGCTGATTTATTTATTTACCATCGCGTTTACAGTCGGATGCCTTCCTTCTACTCCACGAACGGCCTCTAGTAAATTCATGATAATTGATTAAATTTAATGTAAGACGTGGCGCAGTGGGAGCTTTTTTTAATACCCACGATAGTGGGTGGTTTCTTATAGTATGAATAATTTAAGTTTTAATTGGATGAAATATTTACATAGACCTAACAGATTTTTGGATTTTCTCAATGTGGTTACATAAGTAGTAAAGAGATAAAAATATTTTTGGCAGCTTTTAAAAAAATATCATTTTAAATGTCAAAAATGAACGAGGCCGTCGTGGTGCAGTGGCACAAGTGTAGGACTATAAACGCGACGGTTGTGGGTTTCCGATTCGCATTCGGTGAATGAAATATTTCATTATTCACCCTCGAGAAAAGAAGACCTCAAAAATTCGGTAAAAAATCAAGAACGAAAGTGGAGTCCGATGTATGTTAACACCATGTTCCCAGATTCAGCGTGAAGCTAAAAAATAGATCTGAGTAATACTTAATAAAAAATACAAACGAGAGACCGACAATGCCGAAGGTTTCGATTCCGATTCCGGATCTCACGATTATAGGTCAACCGAACATTACAACTTATAAAAGTTGACAAACTTAAGCTTACAGGCGTATGCACTCATTTTATATAAATTGGACTACAAATATAAATTTGTAGTAATTTTTTCGAGAAATATCTATAAATTTACATTTTTCAGGTTTTCCCTTACGTATTTAAAATTTATTTTTTTAACTGTAGGTACACGGTAAGTACCCTATAGGTTTTGATTACGCAGCGAATTTCGGTGCAAAATGCATCAAAAATAAATGCTCCTATATTTTGATTGCTTTGACTTGATTTTTCTGTGCTCCATGAGATCGTAGAATTGAATATCTGATATTATATTTTAGCTTGATACCCCCGCGTCGCTCAAGAAAAATAATTTTGACAGACGGACAACAAATAGAAATAAGAGTTCCGTTTTACCTTTTGACTTACGGAACCCCAAAAAGTTCTAAAACAAAAAAAAAACCTTTTATCATTTAAACATAAAACTGATCCCGTGACCCCAAAATAAAAATGTCCATACATTACAGAGCCCACAGCGCACATTCTTCCCCGTCTTTATCTCGCCGCCCACATGCCAATATTTGAACCCACTTTCTCTACCACATTAGTGACTGTTCCAACATTTAAATAAAATAAATCAGCTTCACGCTGTATCCCGCACACAGCAGGGTAGGCAGAGGGAACCTTGTGTTAAGACACTCCTTTCCCCACTTTCTGCCGAATTCCGGAGGTATTGCGTGTTGAGTGGCAGAACTCAACGCCGCGCTTAACCTCGACACCAGAGCGAAGAAATGGAAATATAAATTTAAGTAAATATTTCATCTCCTCGAGTGGGGATCGAACCCACAACCAGTCGGTTTTGCAGTCACACCTCGTGCCGCTGCGCCACGACTGGTCCCAACATTTAGATTGGTTTTTTCAACTCTAATTGTTACTTTTGTTCACTTAATGAAATTAAGTTAATAAATGATATTACGCTTATGAAATGGACTTTCTGAGGTTATATAAAATGAAATAGAATCTCTGTATCTGACTATAAACGCGACGATTTTGGGTTCGATTCCCGTTCGGGGGGATGTATTATTTTCATTTCCTCGCCCTGGTAACAAGAGAAAGCGCGGGGTTGAGTTCCGCGACAGCAATGAGTGAAAAATTGAGAGGCGTGTGGAGTAACATAGTATCTTAACGATAACCGATAAGTAAAGCTAAAAAAATTGGTATAATTTCAGTGGCAAAGCGCGGCGTGAGTGCACTCAAAACGTAATAATACCTTCTGAATGAATTCGGTGAAAAGTGATTTAATAAGAATACAGTACCTTAACATTAGGTTCCCATATGCCCTCTTCTTACCCTGTGCGGGATACAGCGTGAAGCTAAAAAGAAAAGTAGGGATTTGACAAAGCGCTTTTATTATTAGGGTTTCTCTACATAATATGGAATGTTGAATGTGTAAATGTATTTAAATTTAAATCCAAAGAAATATGAAAATGATGTATCTAAATATAAATTGGAAACAGGCCGCTTAGCTTTGAAAATTTATTTTATTATGTCCTAATAGTATTTATATAACTTTATGTTAAACTTAATTCATATCAGCTAAGCATCAGTTTTTGCGTAATTGGGTAACACACATACATACTTTCACATTTATAATCTTAGTTTAATAAATCAATATAATAACACAACAGCTTCATGCTGTATCTCGCATACAGTAGAGGGAACTTAGAGTTAAGACACTCCGTTCTCATTTTTCGTCGATTTCTGCGGCAGTGAATGATGAATGTCGGAGCTTAACACCGCGATTGCGCACAAATAAAAATGTTAAATATTTCGTTTCCTCGAATGGGAATCGAACCCATAACCTGTTGCTCTCAGTTTGTGCCTGGCACGAATGGTCTCAATATGGTCTGTTTTTTATACTATAAGTAAAATAATGTCACCATCAGCTTTCGAGTTACGAATTGAAAAATAATTAATGGAAGTTAAAGTAATAGTTTGCATGTACAAATTAAAATGTTCATATAATAGAGTAGTGTATGTAATATGCGATATTATAAATCTATTAGAAAAATTTGCAGTCTATTAAAAATGTTATATATGGTGTTTAAAAAAAAATAAAGTGTATTTTTTGCTGTTATTAAACAATTCTGTTAATATTTTGTAGTGTTACGCTGTAACCTGTATATAGTAAAGTAGGCTCAGGGAACCTAGTGTTAAGATACTCCGTTCACTATGCTCCACTCAATTAGCGAGATATCGCGTGTTGAATAGCTGTTTTGACACTGGTAACAAAACAAGTGAAGAAATATAAATAACTCATTCCCCCGAGCAGAATGGAACCCACGACCATATTTGTATGAACAAATGAATGTTTTCTTAACATTTTTAAAGTGTTATACCACGCTTAAAAAAGAAAAATACTCATTAAGAAAACGTATAAAAACTTGAATGTAACGGAATTTGAACCCGCGCCTCTTTAGAAACGGCTGTGACCAACTAAGCCATACATTCTAACGGGCTACGTCGAATTCAATTTTTTTTACATTTTCTTAAATAAATATATATAATCCTATCAATTTTATTTAAAACTTTGTTTAAAAAAATGCATTGATAAGGAAAAATTAAAATTATAATATGTTAAAAAAGCTATAGCTACTATGTGAGAATGAATAATTAAGTAAGAAGGCTACTTTGGCTTACCTTCGTCAAACCACAATTCTCTTTGGATACACCATCGTCTCATGCTCGCTGAATAAGTGAATACTCTGTTATTTATTTTTGCTTCACGCTCTATCCCGCACAGCACGGCACAGGAAACCTAATGTTAAGACACTCCGTTCTTTTTAAGACACTTTCGTTCCCCACAGAACCTAACGCCGCGCTTGTCCTCGACACCAGAGCGAAGAAATGGAATTACAAATTTAAGTAAATATTTCATCTCTTCGAGTGGGGATCGAACCCACAACCAGTCGGTTTTACAATCACACTTTGTGCCGCTGCGCCACGACTGGTCTTTTAAGTTAATTTACTTTTTAATTATATTATTTTTTTTAAACATTATTTAAACAATTAAACTAAATAAGGAATAAAAAAAGTCAAATATCATCGTAAAACGTAATGTTCTTTGAAGAATTATCAACTTGGAGAATAAACTCCCGTTTACTTCCTGATATCTATCTGTCAATTTACTTGACAGATATCTCTGATTCTATCTACTTTCGACTATTTAGTACATATCTGTCGGATAAGTTAGCTGGCTTATCTTAATGATAAACTATGATTTTGTAAGTAATTGCAGCTATTGAATATTTATAGAATCTTTATTAGATCGTAACTAGCACTAAATTATCATAAAATCTATAAATGTATTTAATAGGCCGTTGTGGGTTCAATCCCACTCAAGGTAATAGATTATTACATATTAATATTTTCATTTTTTCGCTTCTTCACTTTTGAGGCCGTCGTGGCCCAGTGGCATAAGGTTGTGACTAACACACGACGGTTGTGGGTTCGATCCCCACTCGAGGAAATGCATTATTATTTCTTAATTTTTCATTTCATCGCTCTGGCACCAAGGCAAAAATCCGGCGTAGAGTTCCGCCACTTAACAAGCAATGTCTTATCACTATGTTCCCTATGCATATCATGCTGTGTGCGGGATACAGCGTGAAGCTGATTATGATTTCTTCGCTCTGGTACTAAGGCAAAAAGCGAGGCGTTGAGTTCCACCACTCAACAAGCAAACCCTCAAAAATTCACCAAAGTGGAGAACGAAGTGTCTTAACACTAACTTCCCTCTGCTTACCCTGCTTCACGCGGGATACGGCGTGAAGCTAAAAAAAGTTATTTAAGCTAATTTAAACGATAATTGCCGTTTCTGAGTGCGACATTTCAATTCACGCCTCCACATTTACACCAGACATGTGAATGTATGAAAACAAATTCTAAATATAGTATGTAGTGTCAAATTGTCGCTTATTTAACGGTAAGAATCGACGTGAGAACGTCTTTGTTAAGTAACAATAGGCGTTTAGTTACGGATATCGGCGTGTAAGCAATTATGTATGAACAGACACATTTACTAACAGACAAGCACTTGTAGTGGATAAGTTAACACAAAATATATACAACTAAGTTGTATATCTATCGGTTAGGAGTGTGGGTTCGAATTCCAATATTATTAGAAATTCAAGATAAAAAAAACACTTTCAATATTATGGGATAATAAAAACAATTAAAGATGAAGCTACTCGATCCTTACTTACTAAACTCCGCGCCCTATCCCTAGCGATGTAGTCAGAGAGAACGGAGCGCCAAACGCTACGGTCTCTACATATCTCTTTCGCCTCGTCCACTGTCATCAACCTCTTCATACATGCCCTCCGGGGCTTCTCATCCTTTTTACGTGACCTTCCTCCAGTATCATGGATACTGTATTTTCGAAGGTCAACCGAGATCCTACCCGCGGGAGTGTTTCCAGGTCGATATGACATGGGTACCTTCAAAAAGCGCGTCTATCTCCACCTTAAAGGCCGGCAACGCACCTGTAGCTCCTCTGGTGTTGCACGGGGCCGTGGGCGGCGGTAATCACTTACCATCAGGTGACCCGAACGCTCGTTTGCCTTGTCCTTTTCCATAAAAAAATAATAAAGATCTCTCTCTACCTCTCTTACCACACACTACCGCTACTCGATAATATTATGTGATATAATTAAAATGTTCCATTTTATTTTTAAGTTTCACATCTAATTGTAAATGTGTAGTTGAATTCGAAAAATAGAATTATAGAGATGATTTTTTTAGATTCACGCTGGATCCCGCACATAGCAGAGTAAGCAGAGGTAACCTGGGAACTTAGACACTTCGTTCCCATTTTAATTTAATATTTTTATTTAAAAAAATATATGTCGTTGAGATAGGTTTCTTTTTTTTGTTGTAGTTTAGAACGAAAAAGATACAGACAGTAGTCTTCTGGTATGCAGTTTCATAAAAGATAAATATAATACCGCTACATGACTAACAAACACTTTGATTTTTACGAGGAAACTCTTGATTTTTATATTCATTGGAAATTTGGGATTTCTTAGTCATCGATCGATGTGCTTGAGAAATATTTTTTCAAATATCCTGCTCTCGTTATCCTTTTCGAAGTTAAATTATTATGTAATAAAAAACCATGTGCTATTCTCGGTAATTTTTAAAATTATATCTCATGGAGCTATAGTGACTCAGTGGTAAAACGTCTGAGTGTCACCGTGATGGTAGTGGGTTAGCTAGTCTAGAGCGGAGAGGCTGTAACTATATAAGGCACTTCTTTGAGTTCCGCCTAGCAATATTGCGAAAATTAGGCTGTAGAGTAGAGAATAAAGAGAGCGTGAAATAGAACAAAATATATAAGAGAGATCACTCCGTTATCTCTGGCTATCCCGCTAAGAATGAAGCTAAGATAAATTCAGAATAAATCGACACTAACGAAAATCAACACCAAGTCGTACAAAAATAAAAAAATATGACTTGCACGGGAACATAACCCGTAACGAACACGATCTTCATGGCTCTAACAAGGACCAAAATCAATATTCAAATCCAAACATTTTATCTATATATACAAATTTAAAAACAGTTTGTTTGTATGTCACCTGCGTCATCTCCTGTATAGATATTTAAAATGACAATGTAATGATTTACCTCTTTAAGATAATATTTGTACGGCTACTGTCGTTATTTAACTAATATGTTTCTTTATTTACTTAGATACTATAATAGTATGTAAAAAAGGTGTAATGGTTGTAGGTTCAAATTCAAATCGAGGAATGAAATGTATTAATAACAATATTTACATATGATGTGTACCGCAAAAATTTCTTCAGCAAAAAGCAGAATATCGTTACACCGAGTTTTGAGATATTTCACGTATATTACCGGAACTTAACGCCGCTTTTTGTCTTACTACAGTTCTTCATGCAAATTCTACTAATATTATAATTTTAAAAGTTGTTTATAATATAATAATATATTTAAGAGGACGAAGCCGCGCTTGAGTTAAACATAATTGTTACCCTCAGTGGGAATCAAACTCACAATTATCGCGTGTATAGTTGTACATTTCAAAAAATATCTTTTTTCAATTGTTTTTTTATAATTAAATCAAAATTAAAATCAAATCATTTTTACGCTATATCCGGCAAACAACATAGTAAGCAGAGGGAACCTAGTGTTAAGACACTCCGTTCCCCACTTTCGGCCGAATTTCGGAGGAATTGCGTGCTGAGTGGCTGAACTCAGCGCAGCGCTTTGCCTAGACACGTAGAACAGAACAGAACGAAGAAAATGGAAATATAAATTTAAATAAATATTTCATTTCCTCGAGTGGGAATCGAACCCACAATCAGTCGATTTTACAGTCACACAGTTGTGCCCCTGCGCCACGACTGGCCTATACCTCTATATCTAATAATTTTTTTTTATATTTGTCCAGTGGCAGCAGTCTGCATACTTCTAGAAGTAGGAGCGTTGCCAAGCAGACGCAGTGGGTTTAGATGCAACGATCCGGACCTCTCTTTCCCGCACACGGGTGACACTATCTCCATCTCGCTCGTCGCTGCAATCACTGTGGTTGTGCCGTACCTTATTGTAAGTATTGATTCTCATGTAAAAGTTAAAATGTTGTGTTTTTTTCTCTTTTTTATATATTTAATTTTTAATTTAATATAATTTATGTACTACATATTATATCAAATAAAAATATATCAATATTTAATTTAATGTATGTTAAATAGGTAGAAAATCCTTTTTGGAAATTACATTATACTATGCTACCTCCTTTCTCTAATAAAACAAATCTTGAAAATAAATATTTCTCTGAGCGGAAATTGATCCTGCACCTATCTCTAATCAGGCACATCGTAACGTAGTGAATGAAACTAAGATTTACATTTAATATATTTTCATTAACACAGTATAATAAATAACGATACAAAATCATGGAAGCCGTCGTGGTGCAGTGACACATCATGTTATTATAACGAGGTGGTTATGGGTTCGATCTCCACTCGGGGGATAGAATTCTTTAATACTTTCATTTACCCGTTATAGTAACACGACAAAGCGCGGCGTTGAGTTCTGCCACTCCACAAGTAAAATCTCGAAAATATGGCTAAAAGTAAAAGTTTTAACCCTCCATGGTATCCTTTGACTGCCTAACGTATCTATATGCGGGAAGCAGTGTGATGTAAATAAAAAAAATATTGTTCTTTTAAAAATATCTGTTAACATGTTTTTTCACGCTCGGTCATTTACCGTATTTCATTTACATGTCAATCACAGCCAAATATTTATTATACATACTAATATATTTACATATATACGTATATATTTTTTAGCTTCTCGCTGTATCCCGCACACAGCCAGCTAGGCAGAGGGAACTTGGGAACCTAGTGTAAAGACCGAATTCTGGAGGCATTGCGTGTAGAGTAGCGGATCTCAACGGCCCACTTTGCCTCGTTACCAGAATGAGGAAATGATAATATATAAAATTCCTCAAGTGAGAACCGAACCCACAACCATCGCGCTTACTGTCGCACGTTTGTGCCCGTGCACCACGACGGCCTCGAATGTATACATATTTGCAAAACAACAAAAGTTTGAACAAATTGTTAAGACCACATAACCAATGTCCATCATATTTTAAATATCCTGTATTGACAAGGTTATAATGAAACGCGCATTTTTAATAATATTTAATTGTCACTTTGTTTTTTTCTTCTTTATACGAGATTTAGTGTCAAATCACTCCGACATTTTTATGAACGAGAAAAGATTAAATGTTTATTTTAAAAATGGATTTCCGCTTTATGTTAAGTTTCTCGTTCTGAAATCTGCCAATCAACACGCGATGTCTTGAAAATCGAAATGGAATAATGCCACCAATGCCTCTAGAACTCGGCGGGAAGTGGGCAACGGAGTGTCTTAACACTAGGTTCCCTCTGCCTACGGGATGTGTGCGGGATACAGCGTGAAGCAGATTTAATAATTTATTCCAATACCAAAATAACTTTAATAACAAAAAAATCAAGTACCGCCATTACATAATAAAATATAATGAATGTGGGTACTTCAATTTTCTAGTTTAGTAATCATTCTATTACAGATATGGTCAATTGAAACTGTCCTACACAGGGACGACGAGTATTCAATAAAAAAAAATAAACTCTACACGAGCGCCAGATCCGCCGCTTTTATATATAGAGATTATATATATGGCGCAGTGGTTAATTTGACGGTTCTGGAGGTTGTGAAGTGTGTAGTTGGTTCACCGAGGCCGACCTTCTTTGATTTGTGCGAGCCGGATAAAGCAAGGACTTGCAATGGGTATGTTAGTTTTAATTTTTATAATATTATATCTTATTTATATTATAAATATGTAAGTTCTTTAGAGTGGATGTTTGTTCCGCTGTTACGCAAAAACTACTGAACGGATTTGGATGAAACTTTACAGTTAGAATAGCTATAATTAAGCAGGCGACGCAACGTTTGGGTCACGAGTTCTTAATAGTTTTATTGTTGGTACAGATGGTTTTAGTTACATAGATGTTATGGGTTCGATTCCCGAAATAATAAATGTGATTTTTTAAGTTCTGTATTTATTTATTTTAAATATAACATTTTGGTAATCGTTAAATATATTATTTTCTCATCACGAAGGAGCAAAATATTACAATTACAAATTCAATTCCACTTTTGGGAGTCGAAATTAGAACTAAGACATGACAGTGTCGAATTTATTTGTAAATTTAAAACTCAATATGGCTATAAGATAAAAATGCAAAGCTTTAAATTGTGTAAAATGCCATAGAACGTGGATTATGGGCCCGTTTCTATTTATATTTATATTATCAACATTTTAGAGTTTATTGTATGGAATCGATTTTTTTTCTATTAACCTAAATGGAAATGGAATTGAGACGACTAAAAGATACTGTGGTGCAATAGTTAAATTATTCAAAAACTGCTTACGGTATCGATGTTTGATTCCCATTTTATACATTTTTTTGTAATTGTCTATTTAAATAAGTACACCAGGTCGTTCATTTTAAATTAATTAGAGACATTTTTTATACTTTCAAGCTGTATCCCGCACACAGTAAGGTAGGCAGAGAAAATCTAGTGTTAAAACAAACATTGTTAACATTCCGTTCCCCACTTTCCGTCCGGGGGCAGTGCGGCAGTAAATGGCGGAACTTAAAACGGAAAGCCGAAAGGTCGTGGTTCAATTTTCACTCGAGAAAATCAAATATTAAATATTTTCAATTACCTTGCTGTGGTAATAAATTACAGTGCAGCGTTAAATTCCGCCACATAACACGCAATGTCTCGGAAATTGGGCTTTACTTGGGGTACGGAAATAGCTATGTTCCTTCCTTTCTAGAAATATTTTATAAAATTATTAATATAAATTATTTTTTTACAGCTCGGAATACATCAGCAGCTACACATGCACGTCCTCCAAGTACTCTAGATATTTACAAATCGATTCGAGTAGGAGCTTCCCTTCTGCGCACACGTCTTTGTCTGTTTACTGCGGACTTTTCTTAGCGGTAAGTTTTCTATTCTATTTATTTTCTTGCTTTTTTTAAGGAATATACAGAGTAAAGTAAGTGATAAGTCACTCTGCTGTTATATTTTCACTTATCCAGAGACATTACGAGCTTTTTTTAATTAGATAAGCGGAACATCTATATAAAAAAAAATAGGAAAAAAATATATATATTCAGTTTGTTGCTATAGCAACTAGACAACGTACGCCGTTGAATTCCACCACTCAACACACATTGCCTCTAGAATTTTGCGTCAAGTGGAGAACGGAAGTGTCTTAGTGGGAACTTAGCGTCTTAACACTAAGTTTCCATGTTTCCCACTACGTACATGTCCGGAACATTTGCGAATACTTATTATGTAGGGATTTGTAGTAAAGTAAGGCCAAGTAACGACTAAAAAATATTATATTCTTACTTATAGAGACATAAGTGATATTTAATTGGGTTTTGCAAAATAAAATATAGAGAGAAATCGCTCCAGTCTCTTCCTCTTCTTTTTCTTCTTATATTCTATATCGTCGTAGAACCAAACACTGTACTCAATAAAGTAACATCAGAAACCGGACCGTGTGGAATTCGAACTAACGACCGTCGCGTGTGCGTAAGCTATTCTCATATACATTCCAACAACTTTGCTAATATTTCTTATTAATGATCAAAATCTATGTGATATTCTTTCGAAAACCAGTCTTGTATTTAAAATAATATAGCGAAACAAAAATGTACACGACAGTTGTCGGTTCATATCTCACGCGCGGTAGAATTGATATTTAATTTAATTATTATAGTAATTCTATAAAGTCGTGGTGCAGGACCACACGCGTGCTACTGTAAAAGTAACAGGTCGTGGGTTCGAGTCCCATTTTTATACATTCTCAAGTTTTTTTTAGTTTCTTCACTCTGGTAACGAAACAGAGTGTGGCGTTGTGTTGCGCCATTCAACACGTAATGCTTACAGAAATCGGCGGAAAGAGAGGAACGGAAGTCTCTTAATGGGAACGGAGTCTCAACACTAGGTTCTCGGGTTATGTCTGCCTACTTGCGGCGGGATACAGCTTGAAGCTAAAAAATGTATAGTAGAAAGAATAAAGATTTAAATAAAAATTTAAATCTATGTACATTCCTATTAGTAAAAACTAAACCATTCAACAAACACGATTAAATCTTTATAAAATTTTGATCCCAAACAATAAATCAAAAAACATCTAAAGTTGTCCAACAGAGACCACTTAAAGCGATGTTGACGTCGCCTTTGCATACATATTAAAGTTTATTTTACGTATTTTTCTGTTAAATTCTAAAGAGTATTTTATTCTATTCTACGACTATTCTATTCTATTTATCAAGTATTCTATTCAATTCTATTCTACAAACAAAATTACATAACACGAGTGACTGACACATCTGTAGACCCTCTCGGTGTTTCGTCCAATCAACCGCCCCACGCGGAAGTAAAATTGACTGCTCACTTAATTAACCCTGAGTGGAGGAACTGGCTATAATAAGCAAAGATTATGTCATGGGACTATTATGTCTATATTCAGATTTATTATAGATAAATATGGGGTACCGAGTGTCTTAACTCTAGGTTCCCTCTGCTTACCCTGCTGTGAGCGGGATACAGCGTGAAGTTGATTTTGCTTGCAGGTTCCGGAATATTAATTATTTTTATTACTTTTTAAATTATTTATTTATATAGAAATAGATATTTTGTCCTTTCTCGAGGTAAATAGAAAAAATCTTTTCAATAGAATCATTACATTCTCAACTATTCATGGAAACAGAACAATTTGCGTTAAGTATTTTATTAATAATTGAACCCATTTTCACCACAAAGATGTGGTTTGCTTAAGTTATTAACTTAATGTAAAATGAAATCAGTCTAACCCCATTAGTCAAGTTAACGAACAAAAATATGCATAGTGTAATATTTCTATTCAAAATGCATATCATGTTTAAATCTATCTGTGTTCATAATAGACATTCTGGATTAATTTGAAACAATATAGTACTGAATTCTTCCCTTGACCATCGATTGTTCAAAACGTCGGGTTTCCAAAGATATAAAACGAAAAATACGGGTAATTGGGCTTATTTAGAGTTTAGAGGCATACAGTTAATCTAGTTTAAGAGGTTTATTCAAAATGTGTAAAAACCGGTATTTTCTGAAGTGTTTTTACTTTATTCAATTTTTTTTTTGTTCCAGTGGTACCTCCAGAGACGAGCGTTCAGTTGGCACAATCGATCAGTTCTCATCATACCTCTAGTGCAAATACTGTGCGTCGTATATGCAGTTACCTGCCCATTGACCAGGATCACTGACCACCGACACCACTGGTGGGATGTCCTCGCCGGGGCCGTGATGGGAGTGGCTAGTGTTGTCTATACGGTAAGTTTGGACTATACTATAGTAAATTAGGCTTATTGTTTGTGTTATAGGGTCGGAAATATATATTTTTTTTGTTCAATAAACACAAAAAACTTACTTCTGAGCAATAGTAGAGCAGTGGCACTGCGTCGGACTGTAATCGCGATGATTGTGCTTTCGATTCTCGCTCTAGTAGAAAAAGCTAAACGCGACGTAGAATTCACCCACTCATCACATAACGTCTCTATAATTGGGCATAAGGAAACGGAGTGAAGACACTACTAATTAAGTGAAACTATTTAATATTTTGCCTTCTCTTTTACATGCAGGATACAGTGTGAAGCTGAAAAAAAAACTGACTTATTTAATAATTGCAGCGTGACAGTTTCTTATAATCAAATTAAAAAATAAAAACTACGTAAACTTATATTTCTTCTATTATATAATATATTTATTATTATTACTTAATTAAAATTAAATCAGCGTCACCCTGTATCCCGCACACAGCAGAGTAGGCAGAGGGAAACTAGTGAAAGACACTCCGTTCCCCACTTTCTGCCGAATACTGGAAGCTTTGCTTGTTAAGTGGCAGAACTCAACGCCGCGCTTTGCCTCGACACCAGAGCGAAGAAATGGAAATATAAATTTAAGTAAATATTTCACCTCCTAGAGTGGGGATCGAACCCACAACCAGTCGGTTTTACTGTCACACTTTGTGCCACTGCGCCACGACCTGCCTCGTGAAAATTAAAATATTAAATACTATATTCTTGATTTTAGATCCTAGTTCTTTGCAAGAACTTCTCCCAACCAGCCGTGGTCAGCACCAGTGACATATCAAGCAGTGACAGCAACAACCATCAATCTGTCCGAAGACTCCTCTCCAGCCAGCCCAGGGCTGTGGTCCCTTAGCCCGAGGCCGTATAAGGCTTATAGCCTTAGGATTTACAAAGAAACTTATTAAAAATAAGTTTTGATGAACTTGGAATGTAAAATTCCTTATGTGTGACGCTCATAAAGTGATTGTGTGTTTTAGAGATTTTCGCATAGAAGATTAGAGTTTGAAAGTAGAGTATGGTAGAGTATTCTTATTTTCTTCTTTCCGATATCATATCATAATATTAAGTGACAAATCTTAGTACTTGTGTAAATGGCTCTTTCTTCAACTTTTTTGTAAGGAGTGGACTCTACAATTGAATAAGAAAAAATGAGATGAATAAAATTAAATCGTAATTTAATTCTTAATATAATTATTTTCATTAAAATAAAATTTGATTGATGCGTATTTTTAAGTATATTTAAGAATATGGCCATCATTTATTTATTGATGTGGTAATTACATTGTGCATTTAAAATTAAACCAATTGCCATTTTGAAATGTACGTAATATATAATATTATCTATATATATGGCTTTATGTTATTAATAATAATTTCTATATCAGAAATATTTATATTTAATGACAAGCATAAAAAAATAATTTAATTAACGAATAAGAAATTAAACTTTTTCAATTGTTAATATTTAATACAACATTAAACTTTTTTGTTAAATACTCATTACCTTAATAAATATATAAAAAAATTATGACAGTATCTTTCTTAAACTATCATAATGTACACAGATTAATAATATTTTAACATTTACCAAAACTATTGATATCGTTTTTGAACTCTTCAATTTTATTAAAACCAGTGTATTTTTGTGAATTAAAAAAAATGAGATAAAATAAAAAAAAAACATTTAAAAAAGAAATATTATGAATATTTGATTGAAATTGTATTCTTTCTAATAATTATAGGATTATATAGCGTTTATAAGTTATTTATTACCAACGAAAGTATTTTACTTGTAGTACCTGTCTAGTCGTAAGTTGATGGATTTATTTTTTTATTTTGTTAAGAAAAAAAAACTTAATTGCATTAAGATCTTATTACATCCAGCCGAGGTCTGAGTGAAATAGACTTAAGTGTTAAAAATAAATATTAAAAAACATACTGTAAGATAATATTCATTATACAGGGTGGAAGAGGCAGCGCTCCATTTACGGAAACAGCATATAGGGAAAAAATATTTCAAACCTATACCTAAAGAAATTAATCAAGATGCATCAATAGTTTGGACGTAGGATTTTTTTTTCATTTCACGATTTTTATCCATACCTGTATTTCGTGTGACGCGATTACGTATAGATCCCAATAACATAAACACTTACTACTACAAAAATACTGCTAAAGGTTAAACAACTTTGAACTTTATCGCCAATACCTACGACTCGATTTCGGAATGAGCCGTGTGCGGCGATGTTCCTTTGATAGGTTTATGTGTGCGTGCGCCGTCCTTACAAATGGCGTTTTATTTTAAAATGACAATTTTATTATTTATTTTGTTTGAAAAAATAACTTTTTTATTTTTGGAAATTTATTTTTTTCTGATTTATATTAGGTTTTTATAGAGTAGTTAAAAGTGTGGTTTCATTTAATGTGGTGCTTACACTTCCACCCTGTATAGGCCAAATGGCCTGGTGTGAAATATAAGTTCAACTAGGTATACCCACAGTGGGTTCGAGTACGATCCCCTGGGGTGGAAGTAATAGATTTCGAATATTTTCTCTTTTACGACCTTATGTGTGCAGTGTTGAGTTTCGCTACGAACATTGCTCCTACCGCATATTACTTACCGGGAAATACGAAAACAAAAAATATTGATAAATATTAAGTATATATTAAAGAACTAAGTAGCTCAGGCCTTAGAATTAATCTTACAAGCATATCTTTTGCATATATTCTCTAATAAAACATTCCTTTGTGTTGATTGTAAATAAATATTTATAAGTAGTGTGTGTCAGTCTGTATATTGAATTTAATAAATGTCTAGATATTTTTTATCGTTTTTTTTATTCGTCTTCTATCAGATATACATATATAATAAAATACAATTTATATATATAAATAAATAAATCAGCTTCATGTATCCCGCACACAGCAGGATAGGCAGAGGTAACCTGGTGCTAAAACACTCCGTTCCCCACTTTCCGCTAAGTTCTGGAGGCATTGCGTGTGAAATGGCGGAATTTAACGCCGCGCTTTGCCTCAAGACCAGGGCGACGAAATGAAAATATAAATGCAAATAAATATTTCATCTCCTCGAATGGGGATCGAACCCACAATCATTTTACACCGATTTTACAGTTACACTTTGTGCCCCTGCGCCACGTATAAGTTATGCAATGCAAAGTGGTGTGTGTACTCCCAGGACTGGAAGAGGCGCTCTGATTTTTCTTTCAATCTGATTAAATAACATAGGATATTCAGCATGCAATATCTTTGATTAAAAATAAATAAACGTAGCGGGATTCGAACCCACACCTTATGTTTACCGTCCAGACGCTCCACCACTAAGCCATACGATCTCATCAATCTATGTCAAGATTCTTATACGAGACTACAGAGATACTAACAAGAAAAAAATATATAAATATAAAATTATATAAAAAAAACTTTAAATCCATTCATCCATCTAAAACTATACCATTTCCTTCCTAGCCCTGCATAATAAAAAAAAACAAAATTATAAAATACGATTTCCAAGTAATATCTAAGAAATTAATTTCTAAATTGTGTAAATAGGCCTCTGTTATACCTATCTCGCGTGTTTCATGTATTACAAGTCCAAGTTTTGGGGTACACTCTCTTTGATTTACAACTGACATCGATTTGTTGGTAAAGTGAGTACAAAGGAGCTAAATTATAATTATACTACGGTAAGGAGTTTTGTGAAGAAAGTTGGTTAAGCGAGATTTTCTTTAGTCTCACACAGCAGGGTAGGCAGAGGGAACCTAGTGTTAAGACACATTCTGTTCCCCATTTTCCGCTGAGTTCGGGAGGCATTGCGTGTTGAGTGACGCTACTAACGTCTCACGTCTTATTTTTCGAATCGTTGCAAGAGAGTGATATCTAATTAAAAGAGCACACTTATTAAATCAAAAATCCTGAAGTCGTCATGGCACAGTACCACAACGTGTAATCGTAAACGTGACGGTTGTGGTTTCGATTCTGAGCAAGGCAATGAAATAAATAATATTTTCATTTCCTCACCCTGTAACAAGACAAAGTGCGGCGTTGAGTTCCGCCACTTAACACGCAATATCTCGAAAATTTGGCGGTGCACGGGAAATAGATGGTCACCTCATAACTCTTAGGTTCTTTGTATGTCTAAAAAAATTATAAGAAATAATAATAAAAACGAACACACTCTTCTGTGTATAGACTCACACACTGCGCAACTGTACATCATCCATTTATTTTAATTTATATATAAACTAGTACTGGTCTTACTTCTTTTGTAATAAAAGCAGTAAATTATCGTCTATACAAATACGTATAACATCTCTAAGTATTTCTATTTTTTAACTTCACGCTGTATCCCGCAAATAGTATAAAGGTAGACAGAAAACATAGAGAACCTAGTGTCAAAACACTCCGTCCCCCACTTACTACTCAATTTTCAAACCATTGCGTGCTGAATGACGGAACTGATGGAACCCAACGGATTTGTCTTGCTATCAGAGCGAGGGAACAAAAATAATTTTTAACTCCAAATTGGAATTGAACCCATAACCGTTCTTTACAGTCAGACGTTGCAAAAGATTTAAATAGAACGTACATAAGTGTTCTCTTGACAGGCGCTTGCAATTTTATAGAACACAAATAAATGGCAAATATTCCACTGAGAATTGCTATGGGAGTAAGCCATAAATTATTGTATGTAGTGTAGGGTGAACATATAATAATAAAAAACAGGCACAAAAAAAAAAGTTTAAAACTTAATTTTTTGTAATATAAAAAAATGAGGCCAGTCGTGGTGCAGTAGTAGTAGTAGGTTCGATCCCCACTCGAGGAGATGAAATATTTATTTAAATTTATATTTTCATTTCTTCACTCTGGTGTCGAGGCAAAGCGCGACGTTAAAGTCCGCCACTCAACATGCAATGCCTCCAGAATTCAGAAAGTGGGAAACGAAATGCCTTTTCATTAGGTTCCCTCTGTCTACTCCGCTGTGTGCGAGATACAGCGTGAAGCTGATTTGATTTATTTTTATAAAAAAATCTTTTCACTTTTGTACTTCTATAATATAGTATCTACATGTGAAAAATTATTTATTTATCAATTTGAGCTAAAATAAAAACATTCGACATATAAATTGCCTTAACTTAAAATTATATTTTGTAACCAAAGCAAAATAAAAAAAAAATGATTTAAATTAAAAATATCTATCGAATTGCTAAAGACTAAAAAAAACTTATTTCCTTTTCTCCTCCAAAAAAAAATAAAGAGTTTAATATAAAATTAATATTATATCCATAAATAGTCCTAGTTTTCATCAATTCAAGTACACCTTTTACATAACTTAGGTGCCCTAGGCCCTACGATGCACTCTAAAGCAAAAACCGAGGATAGAACATAAAGAGTGGGTCGTGATCAGACACGCCTACGCTTACATGCTAGCTTCAAAGATTTATATGCTTCATCAATTAAGATATTAGCGACTTTTCATCCTTATCCTATATTACTTGTTTTTTTCTGTCCATGTAGCAATTGAATTGAAAAGTGCTTTGACAAGCTAACAAGCTTGTCAAAGCACTTTTCGTGCTTGGACAAGCTAACCTATCTGAGGTACGCAACAATATATGGTATTTAAATCTAGTATGCGTCATATTTGTATACAAAGTTCACCGTTGGTTATGTATATTATGTTTTAGGGCATGATGTTCCTAGTATTAGCAGAGGCCGGAAAATGGAGACACAATTAGGTACTGGGATCTCTCTGTCGTCTGTTATTTATGAATGAATATAAAGTTACTTTAACCTACACATACCAAGAAATCTTTTGATAATTTAAATTTTAGTATTTTATATTGTAGGCAGAGGGCCTAGTATTAAGACACTACGTTCCCTGACTTCCACTGTTTTTTTTAAGCATTGAGTGGCGGAACTCAACGCTATGCTTTGTCTCAACACCTGCGCTAAGTAATAAAAATATAGAATTTCTCAAAGTGGGAATAGAACCCACAACCAGTCCTGTTCACTTGTACTTTGAGTCCCTGCGCCACGACTGGCCTCAAAAGACTCCCATGATAAATTTACACAGTAACGCAAGAATCATTGAAAGTCTCGTAAGCCCTACAAAATATCGACTATATTCTAATTAGATACGCAGAGCTCCCGCTAACGTGCATAATGAAATCGGCTTGCAGCGAATTCTGTTGTACTTAATAGTATTAATTGCGTTTTACAGTTTATTTTTTAGTTTATTTTGCACCTCACCAGATAGTAAGTAAAGAATTGTTTCATACATCAGTATTTTATGTTATTTTTTTGTTATTTCTTTGCATTTTTCTAATAATACTAAATTTTGTCTTGTATTTATACCCATTTAAAAATATTTTATACTGGGTAGTATAAAATAATGTGATGCGAATGTGATGCCATATCTTATTTGATATATTAATAATTACGCGGCGTTGAGTTCTGCCACTCAACAGGCAATGCCTCCAGAATTCGGCAGAAAGTGGGGGACGGAGTGTCTCAACACTAGGTTCCCTCTGCCTACCCTGCTGCGTGCGGGATACAGCGTGATCCTGATAAAAAAAAATATATAATAATTATGACGTTGAGATTCGCTACTCAATACGCAAATTCCACGCGCAACGCCTAACCTAATACTTGTAGCTCCTCTGGTGTTATACGGGGTCGTGGGGTGGTCCATACGCTCGTTAGTCTTTTTCCATAAAAAAAATATTGAGCAAAATAAAAAAAATACCCTTTTCCAGCCACGCCACAGGGGCTCAAGTATGCGTATGTTAATGCAACAAATTCAATACTATCTGAATAAGACCGGAGTGTCTTAACACTAGGTTTCCAGGTTCACTCTGCCTAACTTGCTATAAGACGCCAAAAAACACCTTTACAATGCGTCATAAAAGAAAAGAAAAATTGAAAAAAAAAGGGAGTATATCAAAAGTGTATTAAGAGCCTAACATTAGTAAATTCCTTTTCTATCAAAATTTATTGTTACACTGCTATGCAATGCTAAACAAATCCATTCACTTCGATTTTATAGCTTAGAACTCTGCGTATATTATCGTGAGTTTTCATTATTTTTAGCTTCACGCTGTATCCCGCATATAACGGGGTAAGGTGTAGAAGTGGCAAGACACTCCGTTCCTCGTTTTCCGACGTAATTTCGAAACATTGCTTGTTAAATGTCGAAACTCAACGCCGCATTTTGCATTGTTGCCAAAGCGAGAAATTAAAAATATTTAATAATTAATTCATTAAATGTGAATCGAACCCACAATAATCGCGTTTACAATGACACGCTCGACACAGCGGCACAACAGTTTTTATTTATTAACAAAAAAATAAATATTATTAAAAAAAAGCATATTAATACCAAAATTATGTATTAATATATTTTTTTTTTCTTCAAGATAAAAATGCAGGTAAATATGTGAAGAAACCAAATACCTCATCCGCAAATACGAAGTAATTTAAAAAACCATATTTTTCCAATATTATTTTGCTAATAACTAATATTTCTCACTATTCTCTACAAATATATAAAATTACCTAACGTTCATATAAAATGTTACTTTGAACGTAAACTTATCACCTCTTCAGAACTGAATATAACTGTTTCTCCCATTGTCATTTGAAACTTAGAAAAGGATGATTTACTGCTGTTCCGTCCATTAGTCGACTATTAGTAACCGTTATTTTAAACTATGTTATATTAGAAACTACTTTAGAGATTTAAACCACTTAATTCGTTCAAATAAAATTAAATTTATAAAATAAATCAGCTTCACGCTGTATCCCACTTTCTGCCGAATTCTAGAGGCATTGCGTGTTTAGTGGCAGAACTCAACGCCGCGCTTTGCTTCGACACCAGAGCGAAGAAACGGAAACATAAACTTAAATAAATATTTCTTCTCCTCGAGTGGAGGTCGAACCCACAACCAGTCGGTTTTACAGTCACACTGCGCCACTACTGGCCTCATATATGTAAATGTGTTCAGTAAAATTTTCTAAAAAAAATATTCTTAATCAAATATTTCTACATTTTAATTCACATAATCTTATCCACGATAAACTGTATGGTTTTACTAAAGGTCGCTCAACTACAGGTGCTGGTTTACGTCTTATAAAGATATATGAGGCTTGGGAGGGATCGCAGGACGCTCTTGGCGTGTTCTGTGATTTGTCCAAAGCTTTTGATTGTTTGCAGCACTCAACATTGATAATGACCGCTACGGTATCCCTACATTATAGGAGAACGTGCTAGGTGCACGTTATCTTTTCTCACGTCTTATTTATATGACCGAGTTCAGAGGGTTGATGTGAATGGCAAAAAATCTCCTGAGTTAGCATAGGAGTCCTACAGGAGTCCCACAGGTGTCTATTCTTGGTCTCTTTTCTCTTTTTAATATAATTATATAAGTGATTTACCATATCTAGTTGAAACGAACCATGATTTATATTGTTTGCTGATAACACTGTATTGATTTTTAAAATGAAAAGACGACCAATCGTATATGAAGATGTAAACAATGGTCTGTCGAAAGTAGTATAGTACTTTGGTTCAGTATTAATAAGTTACTATTGAAAGGTAAAAAACCTAAATATGAGATTTTTAGAACACTGAACACGAAAATTGTTAAAGTCTCTTGAATGGTGAACCCGTGGATCCTGTCGATTCTACGGTATTTCTCGGTGTCACCATTAACTCCAAATTACAGTGGGGATCTTAGAATCTTCTTATCTAAAAAAAATAATTATTAACCGACGAAGAACATCGACTTGTTTACTTTAGCTACTTCTATAGTATTATATCCTATGGGATTTTACTTTGGTGTAATGCAGCCGATATTCAATCAATATGTGTCTTGTAGAAGCGAGCTATTCATGCAATCTATAACTTAGGCCATAAAGACTCCTTAAGGCAAAAGTTTAAAGAAATTCATATGTTGTCTTTGGATAGGCAGAGAGTAAAGTGTTCTCCTCCTGTTCCCCACTACCGAATTTTCAGAACTCTCCGCCGAGGTTAGTATTGTTACTAGAGCGAAGAAATGAAAATATAAAATAATTCATTACTCTGAATGAGAACCGAACTGACGACCGTTGCGTTTTGGGTCACACGCTTTTACCACTGCGTCATGCGATGCGATGCGATTCCACTTTTACCTTTACAATTAAAGATATCCTAGCGTTAAAACATTCCGTTTTCCACTTCTCACCTATTGATATCTGACTAGTACTTAAACAGAGTGAAGAAAGTAAAATATTTTCAATATAGCCAGAGAAATCTTAGTAAACAAAATATAAATCTTTAAAATTACCCTATTCAAAATTACCCCTAGTGTGTAAATTATACTTAAAATAAACATTAAAATGGTTTATTTCTAGAAATAAAAGGCAATAAAGTCAATTTACTTGAACCGAGAACAATGCTATTTATACCCACGCTCGATTCTAACGCTTAGGATTTAAGTTATCTTGATTATCTCAGGAGATATCAAACGAAATCCTCGATGAGATTTTACGATTTAACTATAAAATATTTAAAAATGACTATATGTTTGAATATATTATTATTTTTAACTTATTTTGTAGAAACCATGGTACAGTGGGACGACGTGGGACTGTACACGCGAAGGTTGTGAGTTTGATTCTTATTCGGGGAAATTTTCATTTATTATTTAATTATTTTCAGTCTGGCTCTGGTATGAATATAAAACGTTACGTTGAGTTCCGCCACTCTACACGCAATGCTTTGAAATTTGGTTGAGATATAGGTAACGGAGTGTCTTAACACTAATTCCTCTCTTTTTCTACCTTGCTAAATGTGAGATACGGAAGCTAAAAAAACAAGAAAAGCGCGAGTCGGGCTCGCTCACCGATGGTTCCGTACAAAAATTGGAGGTCTCGAGCCTTTTCTGAAATTCAAGCTTAACTTAGCCAGAGCTCTTTCATATGATACCTCACTTGAACTCGAGGCTTTAATGTCAAATTTTGCCAACTTTGCCATTTAGGAAATCAAGGGACCATAGATCTGAATATACGGTTTGAATTTCAACTCGATATCGGCAAGCGTTCCTGAGATAAAGGCTCTTGACAGACAGACAGTACTACCGTAATACTGGTGTTCTTCTCCTCAGTATCTATATTTCCATAGTAATATTATAAAGTTAAAGGGAAATCTCAGGATCAACTGGTTGAAAAGTGAGAAAAATCCATTTATCGATGAAGGTTATAAGCTGTTTTATATTACGTTGATAGTTTATATGTAGCCCACTATACCTTGCGCGCTTAGGCCTATATTTATAAAAAATAATTACATATCTATGAATGAAAAAGCCATCTCAAGATCGATCTCAGACTTAAGAAGGATTTTTAAATACGGGCCTTAGAATGTGTTACGTATCATATACTCGTAAACACTTCCTAAATATATCCATTTCACTTGTATAAGATGTTTTGAAATATTAGTTTAAAGTTCTACATAACTTTAAATTTAAAGGCTTTAATGCACTTACAATACATTCATATGTACAGTTAGTCCGGTGAATTATCACGCTGTCAGTACAAGGAAGTGTTACAAATACTACCAACTGACATAATAAATGATATATTTACGTACTGACATTTAGACATTATGTGAAATTGTATAGATATTCTATGTAAGAGTATATATCGATTTTACTGCAACGACAAAGCTTTTGTGAGGCTTTTGATAAATAGGCTCTATCGATTTGTCGCCAGTGTAAATGTTTTGCTAGCGACACGTTCTGGCAGTTACACAGTAAATGTATATAGACATACATACATACACATGCTTTATTCTACTTTTTCTTTATTCATAGATAGCTAAAAGGCCATACTAACGCAGTGGGACAGCGTCCGATTGTAAACTACGGTTGTGAGTTCGAGTTTTATTAATGAGAATAATTATATTCAAAAAAAATCAAATCAAATCAGCTTCACGCTGTATACCGCACACAGCAGGGTAGGCAGAGGGAACCTAGTGTTAAAACCCTCCGTTCCCCACTTTCTGCCGATTTTGGAGGCATTGCGTGTTGAGTGGCAGAACTCAACGCCGCGCTTGACCTCGACACCAGAGCGAAGAAATGAAAATATAAATTTAAGTAAATATTTCATCTCCTCGAGTGGGGATCGAACCCACAACCAGTCGGTTTTACAGTCACACCGTGCCACTGCGCCACGACTGGCCTCATTATATTCAAATTATTTTTAATTTTAATTTGCCGCTTATTTAAAACAAACGAAAGCATCTTTGCAAGGCATAGTGTGGACTTGGGTTACACAGCTCAATACAAGGAGAACGGAGTGTCCTAACACTACGTCATCAATAAATATTTTAACAGATACAGTGAATAAAGAATTACAGTCATTAAAGTCAATGTCTCAGATATTACAGCCTTGTCAGTTGTCAGTATAAGACACGATCCTTTAATGAGCACTTTAAAATACTGTCTTTACGATTGAAGTGGGAGTATCTATCATTATTTTTTACAAATATATTAACAAAATATATTTAAAATATAACAAATAATTGAGAATATAAAATTTTTTTTAGAAAAGGATTTTTTTAACAAAGGTATATAAATCACTCATCTACTTCCACTGGCTGAAAGAGTTCACCTGTATAAACTAAATGTTTCTGAATGCGTTTTTATTGTATATATAAAGTGCATAAAAAACATTAAAAACATTTAGTTGACAAAATTGTACAAATAAAGAATATTATATATTCCTATATTCCCTGGAAACCATCCGAGCAGTCGTCCCCAATACATTCCAATCGAGCTCTGTCAGAATTCTTATACATCTATCAAAACTTATATTTTGTTTTAAGTACTCGTATGTCGTCCTTTCCTAAGTGTAATAATACTAACTGTTATCTGTGGACATACAGAAATGAAATTAAGCAGGAAGTGAGAAACGACAATTGAAATGGAAAACTGCAAAATTTATAGATATTTCTTAGAAAAACAACATCACAAATTTATATTTGTAGTTTGTTTCATATAAAACACATACAAATACCTGCAAATTTAATTGTTATAAGTTGTACTTCCCAAAATTGGTTCCGAATTGGTTTTATTTGCACTTAGCCAATTTTTTTTTATTTTGAGGTACTGCACCCTAAAAAGGAGGTTGTATTTTATTGTCTTCCGGTCTTCCTAATTAAAAAAATCTTCCATTTTGATATTTTTTACTGAAACACAAGCCAAATATCCAACCAAATAATATCTCTATATATAATAGCTCTATATATATAACAAGTAAAAAAATATATAAAAACTTCTCCACTACACGATGCAATAATTTTTCACATATCCCGTATATTTATCTCAGTAATAAGCTCTCGTTAATCTGTTTAAATCTCGAAGGTACTGAGTTTTTATCTGTTAAACGCTTGCCTGTACCCACGATCCAAGATAATGGCTCGACCTACCATCTGTCGTCCCGTTTCCGGACAGTTTTGTTTTAAAACAAAATTGGACTTACGTGTCTATTTTAAAAGGCAGTATTAGTAAAGAAGACGGAAGATCTTGGACGCAAATGTAGAATTGACACATGGTCTCAAAATTACTCATTGACAACCTGGAAGCGGAGAAAAATGAGAAAAATAATTTTAGATCCTTTTTTTCTTCCTTTAACTCACTTATTAGTACATATAATTACAGGATAAATAAAGAAAATACCAATAAATAAATGACTGAAAAAATAAAAAGAAATCCTTCGAAATTTGAATCGATTAAAATGAATCATATTTTAATAGACAGAGGTGACAGCTGATTGACATTGACACGTTCGTCTTCGTTCGTTTCGATGCATTTTGAGTGTTTTCCCGTTTGTTTGATATTTTCAACAACTATAATTTTTTTTCATGGATTATTTTTCAGTAATTACCTATTTTATATTGATTTGATTGTGCTGTGAACTTAACCTCACTTTTATCAAATTTCTAATAACCCAGTTCTCAGATTGCCTAAACTGACAGAATTTTCTTGCTGTAACCATAATGGTTTTAAGTTCAATCTCCATTTGAGCTAAAGATTTATTTATATTGCTTGGCTTTAGAAAACAAAACAAAGCTCGGTGTTGAATTCAACTCTCTTTCATCAATCATCACGCACAATTCGGGCCGAAAATCAAGAAGAGAGTGTCTTGACACTATTTTCTCTTCTCCTATGTCCTCTCTGTGCTTCGCTTCGTTACCAGAGCGAAAAGTGAAAATATTTAAAAAATATTTTTTTCTTTGACAAACGAACCTACAACCTTTCGCGCTTACAGTCGCATACTTGTGCTCCCGAGCCACGACTGTCCTCGACTCGATTGGCCTAGAAAATAATAATATTGTCCATATTACATAAGCGTATTTATATATTTAAACTTTGTTAAATTTTAAAATTAGGATTCAATATCGCAATGGTGCTATAACCCATTACTATCATTGACTTAAGTAAATAGAAACAAATTAGATAAACCTTCAAGTATAAGAATATAAGTATTTTACACGATACTCCAAATGCACTGCACAATCGATATATGTTAATAAGTTATGTATATTAGAGTAGATGTTGAGAAATTGGAAATATACGTACGTACAGTCATCGCGAAAAATTTAAACTTTTTTTTTAATTTTACCTCGTATATTATAATAAAGCTCCTTATTTTAAAATAAATGTTATAATATGAAATACCTACATAGCAACACAAAAAAAAAGTAATATACAGGGTGGAAGTGTCAGTACTACTTTAAATGAAACCACAGTTAAAATTGCTCTTTAAAAGCCTTATACAATTTTTTTTTTCCCAAAAATAAAAAAGCAATTTTCTCAAACAAAATAAATAATGAAACTATTGTTGTAATATAAAATGCCATTTGTCAAGAACGATGCACGCACACATAAACCTATCAAGGGGAAACCGCCGCATACGCCTCATTCCGAAATTGAGTCGTAGGTATTGGCGGCAAAGTTTAAAGTTGATTAACCTATAGTAGTGTTTTTGTAGTATAATAGTATGTATTTACGTTATTTTTATGTATGCGTGACTGCGTCTCACGAAATACAGGTATGGATAAACACCGTGAAATTCAAAAAAAATCCTACGTCTAAACTGTTGAAGTATCTTGATTAATTTCCTTAAGTATGGGTTTAAAATATTTTACCCTATATGCTGTTCCCGTAAAAGGAGCGCTGACACTTCCACCCTGAATAAAATTAAGCCGACTGTTATTTACCTAAAAATATATTTATATTATGATAAAGAACAAAATGTACATAACATTTTGTTCTTTATAGATATTAAGAATAGGGTGAATATATTGTATATACCTCAAAATATAGTGAAACTATTTTGATGAAACTTGGACTGTGCTCTAACTCTTGGAATATACCTGTTTTTTTTGTTTCGTTGGGATTTTTTATTTTAAATAAAATATTTTAAATATCATAATCCACTAGTATCTATCCAATTCTAAGAATATCACATAATTCAAACGAATTACCTGTCTTTGAAGTCGGCTAATTACAGTAAATACTCACGTTAAGTTCTTCTTAGTATTGTCGTGATTAGGGCACGAATAATATATACATATTACGTAACTCTGTTCTTTCTGCTTACTTTGCGAAATAATAGTAATAATAAATAATAATATGAATGCGAGAAAGAAAAAGGGTATGTATGGTATTTGAAATAAGTAAAGAAAAGACGGAATGCAACGTGTAAATAGTAAGATATTAATTAAGATAGACATTACGAAGAAGAAGTGAATGAAGTGCTATATTTGGGAAGTATGTTCAGAAGAGATAGAAGATACAAGATGGATGCAGACAGGCGTACTGCTCTCAGTAACAGGATTAACGGTTTCTTAGCTGTTTACCACAACTGCACGTTTGGTCGTACACAATGCAGTGTTGGTACCGACGCTGTTATACGGCAGCAAAACGTGGGTATTACAGAAGAAGAATGAAAAAAGATGAATACTGTGGAGATGCACTTTTCGTAGGATATGTGAAGCTCAGCTGATCAAATCCGCAAGGAAGAGACACAGAATGACAGGTGCAGGCGAGGATGTCACGGTGAGAATTAAGAAGAACGTACTAAGGTGGTTTGAGCACGAATGATTTATGAAAGAATGGCAAAAATTATTTATGACGGAAAAGTGAGCCATAAGAGAGGTAGGAGGAGACTTCGGTTGACCTTCGAAAACACAGTATCAAAGATACTGGAGGAAGGTCACGTAAAAAACACGGGGATCGGACCCGGAGGGCATGTATGAAGACGTTGATGACAGTGAACGAGGCGAAAGAAGTATGCAGTGACCGTAGCGGGAGGATACAGCGTGAAGTTATTGCATTTATAGTTTAAGAAGCCTAAGAAGTTCCCTATATTAGTTAATCTATATTTCTTAGTCAGTTATTTCAGTTTACTTTAGCATAAATTTAAATAAATAAAATGCAACAAATTAAAAAAAAAAACAAAAAGTAAACCTCTAATAAGCATTACGACGACGACTGTCCCCAAACTAACGTGTAAATGGACGGAAGAGATATTTTTCAATAACGCAATAATGATAGCGTCCCTAATAGAATATTGATATTCGAGTCGACTGTTGAATTACGACTGGACCTCAGTATGGCGGCGCAATGGAAATAAAATACAATTTTTTATCAATTTTATTGCTTTATACGTTTAAAATAATCTTATTTTTTGTATGCATATCCGGTTTGGGAGAAATATATTATTTGGGAACATAATTAAATGCCAGATTGTTTCAAAATCTATGAAGATACTATAAAGCAGAGAGAGTGTGCATGGATAACAAAATCATTTATTATTAACTTTTGGTGGCACAGTGTAGCAGTAAACACAACGGTTGTGGGTTCAATTCCCAATAGAAGTGTATTTTTTTTTTATTTCCTTACTCTGGTAGACAAGACGCGGAGCTGATTTTCAGAAAGTACACAAAGTTCACAATATTTATCAAAGTTCACAGTAGGCTGTTTTTTGCTCCTTGACTTACCCTGTAAAAATACGATTGATACTTTGTTCTAAAATAGCGTATCACATCTTTTTTTATTATTTTCTTTCCACATAGGCGAAAATACATAGTTTTAAGACATCGTTAGCGGACAGAATTTAATATCGTGCTTTGTCTTCTCAGTGATAGTAATAATTCAAGGAAACTTCGAGACAGGCATCGAACCCGCAACCATTGAGTTCTCAGTCCGACGCTGTCGCACTGTATCATTTGTGTAGCCTCATATGTTTAATTTTATAGCTTATTCTAAATTGCCATTACCATGGCGAAGTTGATTAGAACGTTTAGCTGGTCGACAGTAAGCGCGATTTCGAATACTATAAACATACATTTTTTTATAAAAAAAATGATTATTTATAAAAAAATATATGTTTATATTATTTGAAATCGCGAAAAAAGTATAGATAATAGTACAAAAGTTAATTAATTTCATATATTTAGAATAAAAAATAAACAATTAATATTAAATAAATTTGGCTTCACGCTGCATCCCGCACACAGAAGGGTAAGCAGAGGGAACCTAGTGTTAAGACACTCCGTTCCCCACTTTCTGCCGAATTTTGAAGGCATTGCGTGTTGAGTGGCAGAATTCAACGCCGCGCTTTTGCCTCAATATAAATTTAAGTAAATATTTCATCTCCTCGAGTGGAGATCGATCCCACAACCAGTCGGTTTTACAGTCACACTTTGTGCCACTGCACCACGACTGGCCTCAGAACTAATAAACAATTGTTTAATAATATTTGTTGACATAATAAATTTTAAAGAGCCAAGCTCAAGTTTTTGTGTGGGTTCCATATAAACAAAGTATGTATAAATGCAGAAAGTGATGATTAAATATTGATCAATGGTAGGTTACCAACCTACCATTGATCAAGGTAGGTACATTATGACATGCATGCGCACGCGCACGCGCACACGTCTAAACAGTTTCACCGGTAATCTAGCCCTTTGTTTGACTTTAATTTTGACTGTACTTTATTATGTTGTAGTTAACATTAATATTTTTGTTTTCGTTATTTTTTTGTTTTGTTTTTAGTTTTTTTTTGCATTTTGATTTATATAGCTAGCGATTTCTAAGTTAAGGGTCATGTGTCTTGTCCACTATCACAGCTATGTTTGACAATTATTTTTTTAGTAGAGTTCTGTATCTCAAAAGAAAGAAATGGAACCCTTATAGGATCACTTTGTTGTCTGTCTGTCTGGCTGTCTATCTACATTGTCGTTTGTCTTTAGCTTCTAACATTTACAAGCCACCTTCTCATTGACCTGCAATCATAAAACTGGTGCAGAACTCACGACAGGCAAGTCTTCATTTACGCGGTTTTTACTACGAAACGCAGTAGCATTATGTTTTAGTTCAATTTGATATTTATCATATGTTCTCATTTATCTAAACAAAACTGTGCACCTAATTATGTCATAAAATATAATACATAACTGTTTAAAGTATGGAGCCTACGCTGTCATATACGTTTCGTAGGCGATATTACAGTCGTTACTTATCACTTCATCGGCCGATTGTGAAATGCGAGAGATACATAAAGATAAAAAATACAATGAAAAAATGGAGAAATGTCTACATTCAAGTAAAAATAGTTTATGTTAGGTGATTTACCTGTAGTTTCGCTTAGAGTGGGTTACATAGAAATAATTGATGTGATTTAATACAGCTTAATAGCCTTCCTCGAGAAATGGACTATCCAATACAGTAAAATGAGAACGGAGTGTATTAACACTAGGTTCTCTGTACCCACAATGGTGTGTGCAGGATACAGCGTGAAACTGTTTTAATTTGATTTTTATTATTTTTAACATTTTTTAGTGTTATTCCACACTCAGGAAAGAAAAATACTTATTTAGAAAACGTATAAAAATTTGAACTCTGACCACGTATGTTGAACGTATGGCTTAGTGGTCAGAGCGCCTGGTCGGTTTCCAAGAGGTGCGGGTTCGAGTCCCGCTACGTTCAAATTTTTATACGTTTTCTAAATAAGTATTGATTTTTATTTTCAAAAATCGACTCGATTCAGATCTGGAGATAAATGTTCAATCAGATATAAATTTAGATACATTTCTTAACTTTTCTTTTCAGCTTCACGCTTTATTCAGCATATAGTAGTGTAGGCAGAGGGAACTTTATTACCAGAGCAAAGAGATAAAAATATACATAATAAATAATAATTCATTCTCTCCAGTGGGAATCGACCCCACAAGCGTCTGTCTCTCTGTACTAGATACAGATACATTTTAAATAAAAAGCAATAATTTATGGCGATTTTAATATATAGCAGATATTATACAATTTTGACTGATTTGATTGTTTAACAGTAGCATCCACAGTAAAATTGGACATCCAAACACGGTTAACAGCAAATACAACCGTGTTCATTTTACTGAAACCAGTTATAATCCTACGTTGTTACATAGGTACCTCTTACCTACTATTGCCCATTTCTATTAAAATTACGTAAATTTGTCATACCTATACAAATATATATAAAAAAACGGACAAACGCTCGTCGAGCTCAGCCCATAGAGGGTTCCCTACAAAAATTGGAGGTCTCGAGTTTTTTCTGAAATTCAAACTTAGCTTAGCCAGAGTCCTTTCATCTGATACCTTACTTGAACTAGCGGCTTTAAAACAAAATGTGGCCCTTTTAATGTCATTATTTTTAGAATTTAACCACAAATTTAAGTTGTCAGATTTTTTCTGAAATAGTAGGTACTACCTGTAGATGCTAGGAGCTAAATTTCATAATTATTGGCCACCGGAAGTACTCTATAAATTTTGATTCCCTTTATAATGTATATAGCAAAAAACGCGTATATGACGCGTTTTTTGCTATATAAACGGAATCTTTAAGTTAATGTAGAAGTTTTTTTTTTCAGCAAATCATGGGACCGTAGGTGAATTTCAACTCAACAATTTTATAAGGGTTCCTTTTTCCCTAAAAAAACTACTTCATACTTTTTTCCACATATAGCTGAGAAGATAGGCGGGACCTTGTATTAAAACACTCTGTTTTCCACCTTCCGCCCAACTTTCGAGACATTGCGTGCTGTACAGCGGAACACAACACCGCGCTTCATCGTCATCACAGAACGGGAAATGAAAATAATTCATTCCTCCGAATGAAAATCGATGTCACAACCGCCGTGTTTACAGTCAAACACCACGATACCGCTGCGCCATGATGGCCAATATTACTATTTATGTTTATTCTATAATATTTGGTGTGTTTTAATATTTATGTATATATTAGTACGATACTTTTTCTCGTTACTTATATACCAGCATCCATTCTCAAGAGAGAAAGAGACAGAGAACAGAATTTCGACCCTGCAACATGCGGGATACAGCGTGAAGCCAATAGAAAGTGAATAAATTAACAATAAATATTAAAACATCTAATTTTACATAAATTTTACCAAAAAATTATAATATTAGATCAATGTTAAGTAAAAACGTATACATAAAACCAATTCACCTTTCCGGGTACATGCGGCGGTAGTACAAACAAGCGAGTCACAAATAATGTGATAATAAAATGTCCCGTGACCACACACGCGGTGCACGGTGTGGTCGGATGCTGGGATCGTCGCTTAACCCTTAATTACTCAAATGGGGTAAATTAATACGTATCTATTTATATTTTAAACTTTAAATTCCGAAATAAACCAACTATAAAGATATATTAAAAAGTCCTTATTAGAAGTATTTCAAATTCAAAAAAAGACTTTTTTGCTAATTATTCATTATACTGCTTTCGAAGTTTTAGATTTATTAAAAATTTTACTACTACTTTTATTTAAATTATAGATTAATTATGACTGATTTACATGAGTAGTGTAAGGTAAGAAGAGAAGACGCGGCTTTGCATCCTACCAGTCAACACATATCTATCTCGAAAATTAAATGAAAAGGGGAGAGCAGAGAGTAAAACACTAAGTCCCTTCTGCCTACCTACAAGAAGCTGAAAAAAAATTGTCAAATTTTGTATTTAAAACGAACAGGGAGGCGCGTTTATTTTGTTGTATAGATCGCTACCGTTATTACAATCTTATTATTCATTAATTACTAATTTTCATACCGAATATTTTAGTATCTAGACATGATATTGGTTTAAATTTCACATTAACCCCACACGGATGAAATATACTTTTTTTTTTTCAGCTTCACGGTGTATCTTGCATATAGCAAGGTAGGTAGAGAGAACTTGGGAACCTAGTGTTAAGACATTTCTTTTCCATTAAAATATTACCATTTCGCACTTGTCTCGCCGAGTTCATGAAGCATTGTATGGAGTGGTAGAAATCAACACGCGATGTCTTTGCCTTCTTATCAGAGCGAAGAAATGAAAATAATAAATATTTCATTTCCTCGAGTGAGAATCTAATTCAAAACCTGTTCGCGTTCAACCTTTCCGCCAATATTTCGAGGTATTATTTATTGAGTGGCGGAACTCAACGCCGCGTTCCCTTCTTACCAAAGCGAACAATTGAAATTATTAATAAAAAATAATTCATTTTCCCGAGTCAAAATCGAACCTACAACCGTCGCACTGACAGTCACGCGGTTGTGCCTCTGCGCCACGAGGCCCTCTCGATGGATTAAATATTCGACTCGAGCAAATAAGGGTTAAAGCGTGTGTGGTTAATCTTTGACAATAAAAAAAGTAGTTAATAGAACGTAGAGCGTGTTAATTTACAAGCAGGAGGGGAAAAGAAAAAGTAAAATAGTTTTTTTATGAACACTATAAAAAATTACGAAATATGTTTATTGGTTTCAATTAAGAATTCATTTTGTTAGATATAAGATATATATTTATTGAGAAATATAAAAAATCTGCTTCTTGCTGTATCCCGCATACAACAGGGTAGGCTGAGGGCACCTAGCGTTAAGACACTCCGTTCTCTACTTTCTGCCATTTTTTTCGAGACATTACGTGTAGAGTGCCACCACTTAACGAGGGGCTTTTCGTCGTGTTGCCAGAGGGAAGAAGTGAAAATAGAAAAACGGGGAACAGAATGTTTTTACCCATAATTATCTTTATCTATCCCGCAAATACCAGGATATGCGGGATACAGCGTGAAGCTACAACTAACCCAGCTAAAGTTAATAAACTTTTATGGTTATATCGATATTGTAAGTAAAGGTGTGTAATATCAATCCAATTAGAATAGTACACCATAATTTTATACTCCCATAACAGCTACCATTACATTATAAACGTTAGAACAATTGTTCATTGTTTCAAATAAAGGTTATCGCATAGGTTTTGCTGATTTTGTGTTTTGTTTTGACTAATATTGCTGTTTTTACTAAATATATAATTGAGGCCAGTCATGGCGCATCGACACAAGGTGTGACTGTAAAACCGACTGGTTGTAGGTTCGATCCCCACTCGAGGAGATGAAATATTTACTTAAATTTATATTTCCATTTCTTCGCTCTGGTGTCGAGTACAAGCGCGGCGTTGAGTTCTGCCATTCCATTGCCATTTCAAGTGGGGAACGGAGTGTCTTACACTAGGTTCCCTCTGCCTACCCTGCAGTATCCGGGATACAGTGTGAAGCTGTTTTTTTTTAAATATTATAATGTAGTAGAATCCGACGTGTCGCAGAAATAGAGGATCTTGAGTCGTTTACATTCATAAATAAGGATCTATATATGAAAACAGCATCTTCAGACCGCCCTCAAGATAGGTCTCAGGCTCGAAAACAGTTTATAAATACGGGTCTAAGTAACGAATGAGAGATATTGTGTAGAGATTTTTGTAGCCTATTTAGTGTGGGGATTGTGGTATTTATAATTTTTTTTATTATATTTTCTTTTATTAATTTCACATGTGTCCACTTTTGTGAAATAATCATAGAAAATTTCGATCATTTCAATGTTTCGCTTATTATATTATACAACATTTCATTTCATTTCATTTACATATTATACACATTTACAAACTTCTAGCCTTACAGGAAGACCGTTACTCGGAGGGTTCAAGAGCTCTCCGACTATATTTCAAACTTACCTATTTTAGTATTTCATTTTAAATATTCTTAACTATCTAAACTAACGATTTCACAGAGTGGCACAGGGGGATAGCGTTCGCGTGAACACGCTATGGTTGTTGGTTCATTCCCCACTCGAAAAAAAATAATTATTTTCAATGTCCTCCCTCATTTTACATTAGTGACCAAACACATGTCAATGATACTTCCTTTTTTTCAGCTTCACTTCGTATCCCGCATGTAGCAGGGTAGGCAGAGGCCTAGTGTTAAGACACTCTTCTCCCCACATTCCACTGAAACCAGAACGCTTTGCGTGTTGAATGGCTGAAGTTAACGCCGCTCTTAGGCAGAACACCGGAGCGAAAAAATAAAAATATTAAATATTTAATTTCCTCGAGTGGCAATCGAACCCACTACTTGTAGCGATCACAGTCATACGCTCGTGTCCCTGCGCCACGGCTGACCTCTAAAATACTAGGATACTTATATTTGATACTAAAAAATCATCTAAACCAACAAAATCATTTAGTGTGAAACAGCTATCACACACGCAAAGGTGTTTCGCTATTATGTAAACTGACCGTAATTTAAGCATACAGAGTTTGAATTAAGGATTTTAAATATTGTTACGTTACCGTATACATGTTGCTTGAATTTCATAATCTATATTTTATTACCTACACCCTATAATAAGATATATATAGTTACTTACTTATTTAGAAAACGTATAGGTAAAAATTTTAAAGTAGCGGGACTCGAACCCGCGTATTTTTCTTTCCTAAGTGTGGAATAACACTTAAAAAATTTGAAAAATAAAAAATATATAGTAACTTTCTGAAACTATAGACAGAAATGACATAGTTATAATATAAATAAAAAAAACTCGACTTGACGTTTTTTACAGGATAAAAGAGTAGTGGATAGAGGTAGCTCGGTGTTGAGATACTCCGTTTCCAGTACTTTAAGCTTGAATCGAGACATTTGGAGAGAGTTAGGATTAAGATGTCGTTACAATAATCTAGAAGTGAAAAGAATGTAGAGAAAGCCTATACGTAAATCCGAAGAATCAAACTTCTAGCTGTATCTGACAGATCGGAGGTTAAAAATGACTTGTGACACTAGGTTAAAAATGACTTGTGACACTAGGTGTGACTCGAGGAGATGTTTATATTTCCATTTCTTCGCTCTGTTGTCGAGGGAAAAGCGCAGCGTTGAGTTCTGCCACTCAACACGCAATGCCTCCAGAATTCGGCAGAAAGTGGGGAACGGAGTGTTTTATGACACTAGGTTCCCTCTGCCTACCCTGTTGTGTGCAGGATACAGCGTGAAGCTGATATAAAAAATAGTAATAAATAATTTATTTGATGAGCTATATAGTGTAGAATTAAATTAACCATAAGTAATGAGGTATCTGACATTTTCCATACCTTTGTGCCTATTTCTCTTATATTTACCAACATGCGGCAATGCAATTTTTACGCAATAGATAATTTGCATTATGCCTAAGGCCATATTATGGATATTTGTTATCTGTCTACATAAATGTATGTGGTTTATAATAATCTCGATGTTTCCTACGTAAAGTATCGAAAGCGAAATATCGCAATCGTTTTTTATCGCCCTTTTAAACTACTAAGAAGTGTAGTTTAACTGATTTTTGTATAAATGAAAAATCAGTTATTTAATTTATACCTTTTTTTAAACGTGTATGTAAACAAAAACTACTCTTGTTATTTTACAAAAGTTCAAAATAGCAATAAAAGATACTTGTAATTTTTCACTTTAATACTTCAACTAGGGACCATCGACGATGAACTTGTAAAAGTACATATGTTATGGTTTATTTACAAAACATTTTTTTGCTGACTTTATTTACATTTTTTGTTTTCATTTTTAAACAACTTTCTCCTAGAGAAACAGGCATAAATTGGGCTTATAATTAACTTTTCACTTCGATTTTATTCTTAATAGGATTTTTTAAGTTACAGTAGAAACTCGATTATTTGGACTTATGTAGAGCATTCAGATGAACATTAATCCAGATAATGGAATATAGGAAGCAGGTGGTTGTGAAAAATATAAGGCTTAAATCGTATAATACATATACATAAATACACTTGTATCTATACTATGTATATTTTCGATCGGTCGTAGTTTCTTCAAATTTAGGCCGTAAGATCTTCATTTTTGTTACAATTTTGATTTTCTTCTTAAAAAAATAGACAATTTCTACCGTGAGGTAATTCAGTTATACGACATACAATCATACAAGAAGTACAGCGTACGGCGATAGACGCTTTACCTATAATACAATTATAAAAAAAGCCAACGCAACAAACGGAACGTCTCATCAAAGAAAAATTTAACCAAGCAATAAAAATTTGCAATTATGTAATTATTTCAACTACGCTATAATTTCGTCAAGTTATAAAAGACTTTTTTTATTACTTATATAAAATTTAAATTAATTTAAGCAATCTATTACATCACTGTCACATTAAGTCAGAAAGTTAGCATAGAAATAATAAAAATATTAATTACGATACACTGACTCATCTTTGAGGTAAACTCAATATAAATTATAATAATATTATGTTAAATAATATGAATGTTAAAAAAAATATTTACGTTTTAGGCTAGCTACACACACACACACACACACACACACACACACACACACACACACACACACACACACACAATATTATTGACAATACAATATTGACAATAATATTGTTCAATATATGGCCCCACACACTATGCAATATTATTGACAATAATATTGTTCAATATATGGCCCCGCTCACTATGCAATATTATTGACAAAATTTCATAGTAAAATCTAGCGCAGTCGATCAGTAGCTTTATTTGTATGCATATCTTTCATAAAAAGTCACAATAAGGCATTTTGTGACTAAAAATATAAAAAAATTGCAAGGAGATATTTTACTGTATTTTATTTGACAATCATATTGATAACTAACTGGCAAAAGTTATTCTATCATCAAGGAGATTTAATATAGATAAGCTTTAGCTTTTATAGCATGTACGATAACGTAACTTGTAATTTAGATGTATTCTTTTCGAGAAAATGTAAAATTAAAATAATTCAACGCTCCGTTTACAGCTGCAAGTCGTTCGAGTCCCGCAAGAAGCGTCCTTGCCACCGATGACAACCTGTCGAGCGGCCATTTAGTGCTTATACTTTTTCAGATTTATGAAAAATTATTCAGTGTTATAATTATATTATCATTCTATTGGCAAATGCAGCATGATAAAAAGTATTATAGGTGGTTTGCGCGTGAAACCACGAGTGGGCCGCTAGTCTTGATAAAAAGCATAAGCATAAAAAGAATAAAAAGCATAAGCATCAGCAAATATTATTGACAACAACCCTGCCACCCGAAATTGCCTTGGCAAAAACAGAATTTATAGAAATCTACAAAAATATTGAAAGCATCGAAAAAAGGCCGCACACACACAATATTATTGACAATACGTATTTTATTAACAATATTATTGAACGAGAACGACTAGGCTAATAAGTATATCGTTAAATGTTATTAAATGTACAATAAATTATGTCAGTTTCACGTTATATCCCGCATACAGCAGAGTAGGATCTCTCTGGCAACGAGGCAAAGCGCGGCAATGAGTTCCGCCACTTAAAGACTTAACACATGAGGCCGGTCGTGACGCAGCGGCACGAGGTGTTACTGTAAAACCGACTGGTTGTGGGTTCGATCACCACTCGAAGAGATGAAATATTTACTTAAAATTTATATTTCCATTTCTTCGCTCTGGTGTCGAGGTTAAGCGCGGCGTTGAGTTCTGCCACTCAACACGCAATGCCTCCAGAATTCGGCAGAAAGTGGGGAACGGAGTGTTTTAACACTAGGTTCCCTCTGCCTACCCTGCTGTGTGCAGGATACAGCGTGAAGCTGATTTTAAAGACTTAACACACAATGCCTCAAGAATTCATCAGAAGACGGGGAACGGAAGTGTCTTCATAGACAATAGAATATCTTAAAACTATATTCCCAAGTTATCTCTGATTCTGCTAGGTGAGGGATACAGCATATAGCTAAAAAATATAAATAAATAATATAAAGTACAGAAGGATTTTCAAATGAAATAGTAAGCAACACTAGAACTGTCAAACTTGTTTTCAAATTTTGACAGCTGACTATTACTGTCAATTAGCGTAATTACTCCTATAGGCCGGTTTTAGAAATGGTTTTAAATGTTTTAATTAGAGTTGTCCTTGTAATTAATAAATAGATGAATATGTAAACAATCAGTTTATAATCATATAATAATAATATTGTGACGCAATATTACGTATTAGCGCTATGACTCGAAATATTTGTTAGGTTTTCTAGTATAATACTCTGTGAGTCACTATTAGTGTTTTTCACATGAAATAATTATATTGTAAATTATACTCGGCGCGAGAGGTAGTGTTTGTGAAAGATGATGAATAAACTGAAGCTGTTTTGGTCGAAAACTAATCGCTGGCATCGAGGTTAGTTGGTTTAAATGTTGTTTATTATGGAAATATTTTTACTTGAAGGTTTTAATTTTACTTATTATTTCATATTTTTATTACTACTTTATACCTTTTTTGTTCCTTACATAACATAATTGTGAAAAACATAAAACGGAAAAAAATGCTTGCATCATAATCAATGAAAAGAACATTTATAAAAAAAAATATTCTATCTTATTATTTCCTTCACGCTGACTCCCTCGTATAGGGAACATACTCAGAAGGAACTTAGAGCTAAAACAATCTGTTCCTCCCATACTGCCCATTTTTCGAGACATTATATGATTCATGGCATAAGTCAGTGATAGAAATAATTCAAATAGAATATTTCATTTCTTTCATCCCTAAGTGGGAATCGAAACTACAAACATCACATTTAGAGCCTGCCCCACTGGTCCCAGCAGCCTCAAAAATATTTTTAACATTTTTTAAAGTGTTATTCCACACTTAAGAAAGAAAAATATCTATTTAGAAAACATATAAAAATTATAAATAAGTATTTATCTCAAAAATATTTTCTACTTTTTTCAGTACTCTTCATATTCCTTGCTGTAGAATTGAAGCTACTACCAGGAGGACAACTTGGCTTTCAATGCAATGACCCAGCATTATCACACCCTTACACTGGTGATACCGTCAATTGGAAATGGCTTATAGGAATCACTATGTTTTTGCCATTTGTTGTGGTAAGAGATTATTTTATTTTATATGTTATATGAAGAAAACAGCTCTACTCTTTAAGAACTTAGTGTTAAGACACTACTGTGCTTTGCTCTGCATTTGAGACAGCATATTAAGTGGAAGTATTTTTTTTTAATTTTAAATAAGCCTAAAATGATGAGTGAGTGAAAAAGTCCTTTAGTTCTTATTGCTTGCTTGATCTATGCATAAATTAATGTGTAAAATCTAAAGTGTTTATTGAAATTAAAAAAAATAAACATTTTGTATTATAATACAATGATTATTTCTATTGTATATGTGTTGTTGTGAGGCTGTTTAATTCCCACTCAGGAAGTGAATAACTTCATATTTATATTTCCTTCATCTGATAACAAACAAGACAAAGAGTGACATTGAGTTCTGCCACTCAACACACAATTTCTGGAAAATTCCACAGTCAGTGGGTATGGAGTGGTTAACACTAGTTTCCCTCTGCTTATCTTCCTATATGTGGAATACAGGATGAAGTTAAATAAATAAAAAATACATATGTGGTTATAATTTTGTGTTTAAATTTGATCATAAAATATTATAAAATATTTTACATAAAATATATGTAAAATAAATATAATAAATATGATAATATTTTCGATAATTAAATATTTTTTACTAATATTTCTTTAATTTATGTATTCTAAGTAAGAACACAATATTATTAATTGTCTTACTTAATTACTTAACGTAATTACAATAAAATTCCAAAACTCAAAGTTAAATAGCAGGGAAGCCAGGAGAGCTGTGTGAATATGAATAAAAACACTGTTCTGATACTCTAATAAGTCACTTCCAGTCCCAATTTTCCAGCAAATTCTTGAGGCATTAGTATGAATAGCATTATTCAACGCCGTGCTTCGCCTTGTTACAAGAGCAAGGAAATGAAAATATTAAATGTTTCAATCTTCCAATTGTAAATCAAACCCACAACCATTGTGCTTACAGTCAGTTGCATGCTGATACCCCTGTGCTATGACGGCCTCTATATTATTAAGATCGTTATTTTTTTTGAGGCCATAGAGACTCAGTGGGACAATATCTGATGGTAAATACAATGATTGCGGTATCAATACTCACATGGTAAAATAAACTATTTATTTTTCCTCAGTTCGAAAGGGCTATATAATTTTTTGATCCATTTTCTTGGATCAATATGACCTAAGAAATAAAACAGGTTTTGTTTAATAAAATTTAGTGATCCATATTTTAACACGATTTTATTAGCTTCGGTTTTATGTAACAGAAATTTTGAACACAATTTTGACCGAGTTTGAAATGTCAGATTCATTTGAAATTTTGCATTTTATCAAGGACCAATGGCAATAATAAAATGGAAAAAAAATCCGGTCAAGTGAATAATAATAAACAAAAGAATTTTAAATATTATTTTATCAAATCTTTCAGATGATGATTGTAGAAAAACAGCAGGATAAATCGAAACACGCCAAAGAAAACGCTCTATGGTGGTACAAGGAGTATTTGTATGGATTCCTCATAAACTTGACGGTAGTGCAATGTATCAAGCTCATAGTGGGTTCACCGAGACCCCATTTCTTTGACACTTGCAGCCCCAAAGAAGCACTGACATGTGAAACGTAAGTTTGAAAAATATTTTCTTAGTTTTATTCCTCTTCTGTAATAAATTAAGACGAGAATTTTTATTTGTTGAAAAAAACGTTAAATCATAAAATAAGCATTAGCACAAAAGTATTTATATTTTAAATTTACTTGCTACAAAAAAATTAATGACAAGCTGACCTTGAATGGAACTAAATATGTTAATAATAATTAACTCTTCAAATGCTATTTGTTGAATAAATTTATTCACTAGAAGTGTTTAAATCTTTAATGACGTAATGGCTTAGTGGACAACCGTGTGACTGTAAACATCGATGATGGTTGTGGGTTGGATTCCCACTTGAGGGAATTAAATTTTTAACAGTTTCGTTTCTTCTCTCTGGTGTGGAAGCAAAGCGCGGCGTTGAGTTACGCCATCCAATACAATCATTAATCCATCTAATTCAATTTTTTGTAGTTTTGTGTTAATTCTCTCCATTTCTCGACTGGATAGTCGTCGTCTGGATAGTCCTCTTGATAGAGTTTGACTAGAACAGTCGTGTCACGTTTTGGTTATGGGTTAAAATTTCTCTAATAATTGCTTACATTTATATATCAATACGCTCGTGACATTGCTTGAATGCACGTTTTAGTTGAAAAGATTTATATATACATCGGTGGGAAGCCATTTTGTTTTATATTGTGTAAAAATATATCAATGGACGGACAAATTTAAATTAGATTATATTACTAAAATAAACTACTAAATAAACTTCGTACATATTAAACCAAAAATAAAACTTTAAAAGATATGTTAAGACAAGATGATATTGTAACGAATCAAACACCTCTAGGCTTTTACAGAATTTATATTTCTTCCAGAGTAAAATACTATTAAGCTTGGCCAATGTCTGTCTTTAATTCTAATACAATATTTTATTCTAGAGGACCTCCTTCTTCCGATACAAATCTAAAACTATATCTCGATCACACCAACCGATTCCGATGTTTCTTTTTTCATTGGAAATGAGGATAGTATGGTTAAAGTTTGGTTTCTTTCTGCTTATGAGATCTGATTGAAATTAAACAAGTTGGTTTTTTATGATAAAAAATACAATTATCTCTATCTCTATATATAATAAGACAGTAAAAATATTTTGTCTGTACATTTAGTAATTTTGACTGAAATGGATAGAGGGACACTTAAGAAGAATAATAGAAAGCAAAAAGATTTTTTTTTGAATTTCTTGTCTGTCTGTCTGTCTGTCGACATGAATCCTTCTAATCAATAAATAAATAAAATATAAAATAACATTTAAGGCTGTTTCTGAATGAGTAAATTAAATTACTCACTGACATCAGCACATTTAACAGAGTATATTATATAGGTAAAAAGAACATAAAGTTACAAAAATATATATATGTAATAAATAATTAGCTTTATGTATATTTTATAAATATCAAATATGAACAATGGTCGTATTTTTTAATTTAAAACAATCAAAAAATCTTTGACGATAATGTCGTAAAAAAATCATATTTTTTTTTTTTTTTTTTTTTTTTTTTTTTTTTTTTTTTTTTTTTTTTTTTTTTTTTTTTTTTTTTTTTTTTTTTTTTT
>JAATLQ010008186.1:27593-68504 GCA_013421005.1 Heliconius erato x Heliconius himera | reverse complement strand
TGTAATAGAGCCAGACCAAAGTGTGACTTAAAAGCGAGTCTGGTTGTGAATTCGATCCCCACTCGAGGAAATTAAATTTATTTAAATTTATATTTTCAATTACTTTTTTCAATTAAGGCTATGCTGTGTAAAAGCGAGGCATTGAGTTCCGCCACTCAATACGCAATGCCTTGAGAATACGGCGGAAAATGGAGAATGGAGTGACTTAACACTTGGTTCCCTTTGCCTATCCTACGGCATACTGTGCGGGATACAGCGAGAAGCTGATTTAACTTTTTTGATTTTTAATAACCTAACAAAATTAAAACAATATTTTTTAAATGTTTGTCTGTGCGTTTATTCTGGTAAATCTTGGAAACGGCTTAACCAATTTAATTGCAGACTACTATATTTTCGCAAGCTTCCCTTAGCTTAGTGAAAACTGCAATAAATCGGTTAAGCCGTTTCTAAGATTAGAAGAAACGGAAGAAATGCACAGACAAACATTAAAAAAATATTGTGTTGGTTTTATTTCAATTGGATTATAAAATAGTTATGCTATTTTAAAGAATATTTCGAATTGAATTGTTCGTCAAATTGCTATAAATATATCTTATTGAATTAGCTAAAACTTCACTTTTTAATATAGGTAATACATTGTTTTTATTATTAGGCAACAAAAGCAGATTAGTAAATTAATCATTATGTAATTCAAGCGGGCGAAGCCGCGAGTCGCTAGTGTATGAATTAATCATAATATAAAAGCATTACTATTACACTTGATAAACTTTTTGATTATCTATATATATAAAAGGACTTGTGCTGACTGACTGAGGTAAGACGCACGCAGAGCCGTAACCGCTGATGGTAGAAACATGAAATTTGGGCAGATGTTTATTTTCATATTCTGGACATCCACTAAGAAGGGAATTTGAAAAATTTTTACCCTAAAGGGGTGAAATAGGGGTTGAAAGTTTGTATGGAAAAAAAATTTAATCTGTACCGATTTTTATAAAATTTGAAATTCAGACTCTTAAAAATATTTCATTGAACACGTGTTTCAAGGTTTTTAGGAACTCACCCCCTAAGGGTTCAAATAAGGGGTTGAAGGTTTATATGGAAAAATCTTTAAATTGCCACCGATTTTTATAAAAATTTAAATTCAGACTGTTAAAAATATTTTATTGAACAAGTGTTTCGTGGTTTTTTTAGAATTCACTCCTAATAAGCGGGCGAAGCCACGCGCGCCCACTGGTTTATTATAAATAAGTCCACTATTTATATAATAAAAGTTATTGATTATAACTTAGGACAAGTATTTACTGTTTTCTTATCGCCACTGACTATCTCTTTGGGTGAAGACAAAGTGTTATTTTAAGGATAATTATATTATAAATCGATTTCATAGAGTAAACTATTAGACTTTGGAACGAATTTTATAATAAATACTTTAGTATTTAGTAAAAATATGGGCACATTATTTAACGTTATACATTTTTTATCAATCTTTTATTATAATATTATATTTATAATATAATATATATACAAAATCAATAGTACAAGATAAAAAAGTACTTAGATTAAAGTTATTTTTTTTTTCAATTTAAGACTGTTTTTACTTTTTTATTATCATCTATTGACCTATATAAAACGGAGCCACAAACTCTACAGCCACAGCGTGACCCCCGTTTCTTCTATAGTTACAGTTATTGAATTTATGACGTCGTGTTGTCGATTCCTAATTTTATTTTAACTAAAGTAAATATTATATGCTAAAACTTAAAAAACCAAATAAATCGCTTAATATTTCTACATTACTATTTACTATTATTACTCGAAACAGTCTATTTTCATTAAAACAGTCAATTGAAATAAAAGTATGTTTATATTTATTTTGTTGCGCGTATCCAAGAACCAATATACAAAAATATTTGAGACGAAAATGTTCCTGTTATCCTCTTCAAAAGTATTGATAGAATTAAGACAAATTTATAAGATACTTCCGCTTGAAATAAAAGAATACTTAACCAAAGAAATAAATTCACAATTTCCTTTTACAAATACGCTTGGCACGCTTTGATGAAACGTCTCTCGAATTTTCAAAGCCTCAAATATTATACCTGAATTAATTTTATTGGAATTCGTCTTGTCACGCTCTTAATATAACTTGCCAGGCAGTTGTTTACAAGTTGTCGAGAAACTGAAATATTACATGAAAGGTAAATTTTAAGGGGAGTAAGTAAGCAAATCGATTCGGACAACCCCTAGTGTCGCTGTAAATTAATATAATTTTTATATTAATATTTTGGTTTTGAAGTTTATTTATTCTCAAGATAGATTTTAATTGTATTTGCTAATTTAGACAAAAAAATTAAATATTATTTTTTAGTTTCACTCTTTATACCGCGCATAGCTGGCTAGGCAGGGGGAATGTGGGGACCTAGTGTTAAAGACTCTCCGATCCTCATCAAGACATTTCCGTTCTTCACTTTCCACCGAATTCCGAGGCATTGCGTTGAGTAGTAGTACTCAACGCCGCGCGTCGCCTCATTATCAGAGTGAGGAAAAGAAACATCAAATATTTCATTCCCCGAATGGGAACTGAGTTTACAGCCGACATGTTCACAGTCACAGGCACTTTTGTGCCCCTGCGCCACGACGATCTAATATTTTTGTTATGACCATTTAACAATATACAAAAAACAAATATTATCTATAATAAGTTAAGCTGCTTTAGTCATTATAGAAATGTAAGATTTTATATCGTGGCTCGGAAACAAACAAAAAGGCTTGCCAATTTCTATTCCATTTTCATGTCTAACTTCTGCATGTCTAGAAACTATTTAGATTCCGACATATCATTAATATCTAAAACAGAAACTTGGTTAAATATTGATTTATTATGTCACACAATAAGCTTACAGTGCGCAGATAGTACTGACAAACGATTTAAATCCTATTAAGTCCTAGATCTTGTCTTTATGAAATGTATATATTATATAGTACAAGATGAAACTAATAGTGTTGTGCTCTGTTAGTCTCTGTCGTATGTGTATGATATTGTTATACTGAAGTAGAAGCTTATAAACAAACACAATCTCTCTATTTGCCTCTCATCCCTATTTGTTACATAAATACGAATGAAATCAAGCATAATTTACAAAAAAAAAATGTCTCACATTTTACCCCTTTATTGCAGTTTTGACAGTTTCAAGTCCTCGACACGGAATTTTGATAATATCCACTAATCAATAACGCTATCTTCGAATTAAGTATACTGAGATTATCCAAATAATTAAACAACAACATCATCTTAATTGAGGCCAGTCGTGGCGCAGCGGCACTATTTGTGACTGTAAAATCGGCTGGTTGTGGGTTCGATCCCCACTCGAGTAGAAATATTTACTTATATTTATATTCCCATTTCTTCGCTCTGGTGTCGAGGCTAAGCGCGGCGTCGAGTTCTGCCACTCAACACGCAATTCCTCCAGAATTCGGCAGAAAATGGGGAACGAAGTGTCTTAACATTAGGTTCTCTCTGCCTACCCTGCTGTACGCGAGATACAGCGTGAAGCTGATTTTATTATCTTAATAAATTAAAATATAATAGCTGGAATCTGTTTATCCATTACCAAAAGATCATCTCGTACCGTCCACCATCTGCTACATTATTTATTCACCCCTTAATAACTCGAAGGTAAACCTATAATTTCATAAAAGATACTTTGTAAACACTGCTTTTGTTTGAAATCCGTTAATCTGATTACAATAGGCTGTATTCAGTAGAATAGAATAGAAATATATTCCTAGTGACAATCAGTACGGTAGGGGGTCTCTTGGAATACATGTTAGTAGATCGTATAGAACTTTTTATGATAAAAAATCTATAACAATTTGTATCTATGCTCAGATCTTTAGGACTGCCGAAATAAAAGTAGCTCATTTTTTAACGTATGTACGTCCTTTTTTTGAAGTACAGTATTTTTTTTTAATTTCCTTTTACGTAATTCAGGGTGAATTATCGCATAGTTTGGAGTTACGGGTTCGGTCTTAAGATGTACAAAAATTAAAATAATTGTAATGTTTCAAGTATAATAAACTAAAACAAAGTTACTAATATTTTCACTAAAGAGTTAAATTAAAATTAAATCAGCTTCACGCTGTATCCCGCACACAGCAGGGTAGACCGAGGGAACCTATTGTTAAGACACGCCGTTCCCCACTTTCTGCCGAATTCTGGAGGCATTGCGTGTTGAGTGGCAGAACTCAAAGCCGCGCCTCGACGTTAGCCTCGACACCAGAGCGAAGAAATGGAAATATACATTTACGTAAATATTTCATCTCCTCGAATGGGAATCGAACCCACAGCCAGTCGGTTTTACAGTCACACTTCGTGCCGCTGCGCCGCGACTGGCCTCTACTAAAGAGTTAATTTACAAATATATTTATTCACAATCATTATAAATTTTCCATATTGAATGAAACATAACAGTAAACCTTAAAACCACAGACTATTACTAAATAAATATTAATCTACCCAAATCTAAAACAATTAGTGCTATAAAAAAATCCCATCGACCACAAAATAATGGATGGCAATGTCAAAAAGATGTTTCAGTTTGTTAAAGTCATTATTTGCTTGCGCATAAATTGCGGCTGCGTCCGCTACCTGCCCGACAGTGTTAATCTTTTCTAATTAAAAAGTAACGAATTCAGTATAAACGAATTTAGTATGAGGCCAGGCGTGGCAAATTGTGATTGTAAACACGACAGGTTGTGGGTTCTATTCCCACTCAAGGAAATAAAATATTGAATATTTTAATTTCTTTGCTCTGGTATCAAGGCAAAAGCGTGGCTTTGAGTTCTGTCATTTAACACGCAATGCTTCCAGAGTTCAGTGGAAAGTGGGGAGCGGAGTGTCTCAACACTAGGTTCCCTCCGCCTACTATGCTACATGTGGAATACAGCGTGAAGCATAAATTTAGTACTAAATACAGACGGAGAGGAATTAATGATGTAATATATTTTGTTCTTAAGTTTTCGTATATTTTAGACATTGCAAAATTGCACCCGAAAAACTATTTTTATAATTTAAATAAAATTATGTTGTTTAATTATTTTTTCAGTAAACCGAACTTTTTATTCTAATTTATTTATTTTTATTAACATTCAATGTTAGAATACGGAAAACGACACTAAAAAGTAATTGAGTTCCTAAATTATAATATTAAATACTACTAAACATAAATAAAAGACATTATCATACACTTATGTCACTATTGAATTCTATCCAATCAAAAAAAAAGAAACTATGATTATGTCTTTGAGAAATATTTAATTTTAAAATAGTAAATTTGTTTAGACATTCATAAAGCTTAATTAAAGTTGAGAACCGTAATTTAACATTCGTTCTCTTTAAAAAATGTTAATAATTTATACTTTATGCGACTGAGTCTGCAGCGGAAATACTGCACCTAAGTACCTTAAGCTAGGAATCTCGAGTAAATATTTATTTTTGGCCATACAGATATTACCCGCTGTACCCAGCTTTCCTAGGGAAATGTAAAATGAGAGTACGCGAATGTTTACGCTAAGTTATAACCTGCATTTCCTTTTAGAAAAATAATTATACACATCTCTTATTTTGTGTGAAAATTTTCTATTTAGAAAAAATACTTTTTAGAAAACGTATTGAGGCCAGTCGTGGCGCAGCGGCACGAAGTGTGACTGTAAAACCGACTGGTTGTGGGTTCGATCCCCACTCGAGGAGATGAAATATTTACTTAAATTTATATTTTCATTTCTTCGCTCTGGTGTCGAGACTAAGCGCGGCGTTGAGTTCTGCCACTCAACACGCAATGCCTCTAGAATTCAGCAGAAAGTGGGGAACGCAGTGTATTAACACTAGGTTCCCTCTACCTACCCTGCAGCGTAAAGCTGATTATTATGATTATTATTATTAGAAAACGTATAAATAATTGAACGTAGCGGAATTTGGATTTTTTTACATTCGATTTGGATGTTTTCTAAAATGTATTTTTGTTTCCTAAATGTGGAATAATATTTTTAAAATGTTAAATTATTTTCCTGGTTTAAAATTCAACAGCATAATCCAAGAGAATAAACTAGCGCCGTAAATTAGTGTGAAGATGTTAATCTAAGAGATTATTATTTAACGTAATAAACGAACCTAAAGCTCGGTGAGCTTTAAGGAAATTCAAAAATTACTTAGCAAATTAACCATTTAAGTATTAATTTGTTCGGCTTCCCACGATCAATACGAAGGAGAAGGCAAGAGAGGGGAACAAGTAGCCTCTTATAATACACGATTCTATTTATTTTTTTATAATAATCAGTTTTACGCTATATAGCAAGTAAAGCAGAGGGAACCTAGTATTAAGACACTCTGTTCCCGAATTTTCGCCGAATTTCAACCTTTATGCCAGATCAAAGAAATTTAATTATTAAGAAATAATAATTCATATCGCAGAATGGAATCGAACCCCCAACTGTCGCATTACAGTCACATCCCCATGCTCCTGCGCCATTATAGTATTATAGTACTTTTTATAAAACTTATTTTTCAATTACTTTCCATAGAGATTTGTTAACATCAATATATGCTTTGGTGTATTAACAGTTATACATGAAATAAAAACAAATTAGAGTACATCCCTAGTATAGCGTAAAGTGTAAGTCTAGTGACGTACCGTCATTTTTCCATTTCCTCTATACCGAGATATTTTATAATGCGCTTTGCCTTTCCCGGATGAGATCGTCTACTGAAGTTGATTTTCCACAACATAAAGTTTAAAGTTTTAAATAAGTTTCTTTAAATTTTTGACATAATCTCCTGCTGTTATAGCATAACTTAAGTAGCGTTAGAGTAGAACACCTGTCAAACACAAGTAAAATAAAAATATCAATTAGTGCTGATCTAATTGAATCTTTTGCTATGTTAAGCACTTTTAATAAAAAAATAAGTTAACATATCTAATGTACCTACTTCTCATGACCTATTCTGAACCCTCATAATATATTTCATTTAAAAAGAAAAAGGAGGCCAGTCTTGGCGTGATGCAGGGGCACAAGCGTGCGACTATAAACTCGACAAGTAGTGGGTTCCATTCCCACTCGACGGAATGAAATAATTAATATTTTCATTTCTTCACTCTGGCATTGAGTTGAGCCACTCAACACGCAACGCCTCCAGAATTCGGCGGAAAATGAAGAGTGGAGTGTCTTAACACTAGATATCCTATGCCAACCATCCTACGTACGGAATGCAGCGTAAAGCTATTTTTATGTATTTCTTATTACCTAACCTGACTGACTCTACATAATATATTTAAATCAAAAAGAAAAAAATCGATTATATTAATCTACGTAAATACGAAATGCTATGACAATTAGCCATAAAGCTTTAAAGATAAGCACTTCACCAAATGAGCCACCAAGGCGTCCATACATTTTGCTATCTTTAGAATGATAAAATTTAACATTTTTTATTGAAGTCGATAAATTTCATTTTATGATACTTTAGAAGCTATTACTATTCATTCGAATGATCATGATATAAGGATTTTCAAACCGTAGTAATGGTTGTGGAACGACCTTTGCTTTGTCTGCTTATCGGTAATTATTTCTGTGAATACCTGAATTTTCCTGAATATCTACATAATAAGAGTTTCATAAATTTTCAAAAGGCGATTTATTGTATTAGCTAAGTTGTTTTATGTGTAGAGGTTATATAATATTGCTCTTTTTTATATTTTGGATTGATATTTTATGATGTATGTTATGTATTGTAATATGTATTAGTAAGTACTTACGGTAAAATGAGTTTAACAAATAGAAAAGCGCGAACATAAATTTATTTCCAAAATTTTTGTTTAGCTTCTCGTAGTATCCCGCACATAGCAGGTTAGGCAGAGGGAATCTGGAAAGTTAGTGGTAAGAAACCATTCCATGCGTTCCATTTTACGACACTTGCGTTCTTCACTTTCCGTCGAAATCTCGAGGCATTGTATGTTGAATGGCGGAACTCGAATGGAAATCGATTCCACGACCGTCTTGCTTACAGTAGCACGCTTGTGCATTTGCGCCACTTTAGCCAATAATATCAAATATTTTTTCTTTTTATTATTTCAAAACACCGCACAGTTAAAACGAGCGTGTTTTCTCTAAAATTCGAAGTATTATAAAACATTCCGATAACGTAAATCGTTCGGAAGTTTTCCGAATAACTTTTCACATATAAATAATTGAATGAGGCCTTTTATGCTGAACCAGATATAAAAATTCCACATAAAATAACATATCCTAACTGAAAAACGAAAAAAAAATATATAAATCATATATCATATTCCAATAAATACGAAGCCGTTGAAATATCAATGAGGCATTCAGGAACACGTGAGAATCGTTCAACCTAATATTAATGTTAGATCCTAATAATTCTTCACGAATCATTTCTGTGCCATAACTTCCCCTATTTTATATTTGCGTAAAAAATATGTTTTTACGAAAAGGGATGTTGATTTTTGTTTAGTTTAATCGGTATACTTTTTTTTGTAAGGAATGGTATGGAAAAATATTATTTCTTAAATGCTTGATAAATTACTATAACTTTATAAAAGTAATAAAATAATTAATATTAGCTTCACGCTGTATCCCACAACATAGCCGGGTAGGCAGAGGGAACGTAGTGTACACTCCGTTCCCGATTCTTCCGCGACTTTCTGCCGAATTCTGAATGCAATGCGAGATGAGTGGCGGAGCTCAACGCCGTACTATGGCTCGACACCAAGCCGAAGAAATGAAAATCTAAATTTAAATAAATATTTCATTTCCTCGAGTAGGGATCGAACCCACAACCAGTCGCGTTTACAGTCACACTTTGCGCCCTAGGGCAGGGCCTCAAATAACTTTATATTATTTTCATTATGATCAATATATTTTTTCTCAGAAAAAATAAAACAATTATCTTTCAAAAACAAATACAAAATCTTTAAAAAAAATCTAGCCATTTTAATCTTCTGATCGTTGGATTTTATAAACGATTTCAATTCTGAGTCTGTATTTGTATTTATGCATTAAAAAGCAAAAATTTATTTTTTTATAAATATATTGGTTGTTAAGTTCTGAAATTGAAAAGCCAATTGATTTATAGGTGGAAGCGGTTAAGCAAAATTGATGTTAAAAAACAAAATCGCCACAATTTTGATTTATTACTCAGAAATAAAATCTACCACTTACTCTGATGGATTTCAAACGAATATTTTCACTTGTTAGTTTAATTGAATACAGAATTACTAATAAATATTTTTTGTTTGAAATATATCATAGTTCACTTTATATTGAAAAAAAAAATAGAAAGATCTCTTCAAATTTTCCAACTCGCCAGAGGCTTCATCTCATTAAGTTCATCTTTCAAGTTACTTGCAATTTGAAAATTTAAAATTAAATTGATGGGTTATGAGATATGAAAAATTTAAAAGCAAGGATGAGATTATCAACAGAGTATTAAGAATTGTTTTTCTAAATTTAAAATGCTTTAAATTTCACCTTTGTTTAACGTTTAAACACTTTAATGTCGTCAAAGAATATATAACATTTTTTTTTGAATTTGTACGATTTATGGATTATTCCTTTCCACATATAATTAAATTAAATTAAATTAGCTTCACGCTGTATCCCGCACACAGCAGGGTAGGCAGAGGGAACCTAGTGTTAAGACACTCCGTTCCCCACTTTCTGCCGAATTCTAGAGGCATGGCGTGTTGAGTGGCAGAACTCAACGCCGCGCTTAACCTCGACACCAGAGCGAAGAAATGGAAATATAAATTTAAGCAAATATTTCATCTCCTTGAGTGGGGATCGAACCCACAACCAGTCGGTTTTACAGTCCCACCTCGTGCCGCTGCGCCACGACTGGTCTCAAATGTAGGACACGTTATATATATTAGCAACTAAAAGTATCACAAAAAAACAGACTAAAAACAGAAATGAATCCCTGTTATATGTTGTTGGAACCATGTGCCAATTTGCAGGGCAATTTCGCTAGTTCCACATAAAGTTCGGTGTGGCGCCGCAATGTCGCGTCGTCTCTGTAGTCTGACAGACGCCAGTAGGGGATGGCAGGGGTCCGTGAACTCATTCCTGATTTCTGGAGAAATCTGTTTTACTTATCATATTGGCTTTCGTAATAAAAGTATAGAATAACTTTTTAATCAGAGGATATTCGTATACCGTATACAAATCAATAATAAAAGAAAGGCCGGAAAGGCTTTTTTTTGTCCAAAAAAAAATCAAATTATAAAATACTTATTCACGCTGTATTCCGCACACAGCCGGGTAGGCAGAGGGAACATAGTGTTAAGACACTCTGTTCCTCACTTTCCGCGAAACACAACGCCGCGCTTTGTTTCGAAACCAGAGCGAAAAAATTAAAATATTCATTTTAAATAAATATTTCATTTCCTCGAGTGGAGATCGCACCCACAACCAGTCCCGTTTACTGTCACACTTTGTACCTCTACGCCATGACTGGCCTCACCCAATGTAATAATGTCTTTACAATGTTTTGAAAATGAAGTACTTTCTTCTTCTGCCTAAGCTACGTAATACGTGATAACATACTTGACGAAGCTGCCATTTTGCTAACTGTTATGAAAAGTATTGTTTTATTATTCCAAACTGACATCTGAATTTGTTCAGTAGTTATTGTGCGAAAGAGAACTAACATCCGTCCTCACAAATTTTATCATTTGTAATATAAGTAGAATATAATGTAAATTGACCTAAGCACAAATATAAAAAGTATTTTTATAAATTGAAAATAAAATGGCTCTCTGTCGTTTTGACTCCAAGCTGTTAAAAATTCTGTTCAAAAGTATCATGTAGTATCACCCTCTCAGTTTTAAGAGCGATCTTTAGATACCATATTCGTTCATTATTTATAATCTATGAATAAAAACGGCATCTCAAGATTAATCTCAGAGTTGAGAGCGATTTATAAAACGGACTAAGATTCGCTTGATAATAAAATATTTTTAAAAACGTGTACGAATATAATAAATTAGTAAAGGAATAAAATTTCAAATGAATATAAAACAAAACAAAATTAAAAAATAATTTAGAAGACAAAACCCGCTATTGATGCTAGAATAATAAAGGTTTTAATTAAGATGAACATTAAAGATAACAGTTAAGGCTTCCTTAGGTACCTACTGTAATACAGTAGACAATAAAATAACATTATCATCCCTCACTCAGTTCCTTAAATTGAAACTGAAAAATTTAATTAAATATCTATTTAAATTTTTCCATTTTTTCCAGAGACCGCAAGGGGACATGTTTGTGACTGTAAATGCGACTGGTTGTGAATTCGAACCCCACTCGAGGTAATTAAATATTTATTTAGGTTTATATTTATATTTTTTCGCTTTGGTATTGACAACGCGCGACGTTGAGTTTCGCCACTCGACACGCAATGCCTGGAGAATCCGGCGGAAAATGGGGAACAGAGTGTCTTAACACTAGGTTCCCTCTATCTACTCTGCTATACGCGGGATACAACGTGAAGTTGAAAAAAATAATAATTTATTAGTATTATTGTTGAAAAGTACCATTTTTTAAGCAAAATGAAGAACTATGTAGTCAGCCTTTTTAATCCTCAAGTGAAGCATAAAGAATAAGAAAAAAAAGAAGAAGAAGAAAGAAAAAAGATAATTTGCTAAGCTTTAAGCCAGCTAATTAATGAACCTGTTAAACTAGTCTACTTTATTAAATTGTACACGCGAAAACACAGTAGTAATTAGAAAATCGTGAGAAAAATGGTATAGAGGTAGCTTAAGAATATCACATCCGTCTATCCGTAAGTAAAGTAGTTTTCACATTTTTTTCCTTTAAGGCACTAATAGTTGCATTTTCACGGTAAAACAACGCATTATTTTTATTAAAAAAAAACAGCTTCACACTTCAGTCAGAGGGAACTTAGTGTCAAGGCACTTCGCTCCTCCTCCCTTCGCTACCTTTTATTTTATTATTAAATTTCCAAAAATACTTTTTCTGTAGTATCATATTGCTGCAAATATTAATCTTATATCATAGTATAATTTAATGATAAAAAATTGTAAAAGAAACATTTAAACAGAGAAAAACATAGAGTCCAGATGTGGCGCAGCGTGTGACTGTACGTACATGCGACTGGTTATGGGTTCGATTTCCACTCGAGGATATAAAATATTTATTTTTTTCATTTCTTCGCTCTAGTGTCAAGGCAGAGCACGGCGTTGAGTGAAGCCACTCAAAACGCAATGCCTCTAGAATTCTGCGGAAAGTGGAGACCGGAGTGTATTACCACAAGACCCTCCTTGTCTTCCCTACTCTATGCGGGATACAGCGTGAAGCTTCAACATAGAAATAAAGCAATATGTAATTTATTACATCTATTAGTGCCATTTACAGACGAATGAATTCAATTACATAGAAGCATCGTCATTGAGGGAAAACGAAGCTGTGCTGACTGGCCCTTGTTGATATAATAATAAACGAGAAATGCCTATTCATATAAGAATTATTGCCTATACCTACTATTTATATAAGGGATAAAACCTTTAACATTCAATATATTTCTCTGTTTTTCCAATTTTTGAATGTTGAATGTTTCCGAGACAAGGCGTCTTAATCAGTGGAACTTAACGCCGTGCTTTGTCTTGTTACCAGACAAATAGGAATCGAACGAACTACCGTCCCCTTTAATGTCAGAAATATAATTTATAATAGTAGAATACAAAAATATATTATAAAAAATAACTATTTTTTTCAATTTGGATACTTATAAATTCCGACCAATTTTTACTGAAGTTATAATAATAAACATAAGCGTGCTGTACGTGTAACGATGCAACGAGTGATAAAATTTTTAAAAACATAGAGAATGTTTTTTTTTATTAGGAATAAAATAAAATTACGTCGTTGTCACAGAGATTGAAGAGAGAAACACCCCACTGTACTTAATAGTAATTGATGGTTTCTACTTTAGTTTTATACTTTCAAAGATACATCATTTCATATAACATTGTGCCAAAAAACATGAACCTTTTAAACATAAGTAACAAAGCTCTTTTTAGCTACAATATTCTGTTACTTTACACTTTTTTTGATATATTTTTTTTCATCTCCTCGAGTGGGGATCGAACCCACAACCAGTCGGTTTTACAGTCACACTTTGTGCCTCTGCGCCACGACTGGCTTTTTTGGTATATTCTAACCAAAAACACCATATTTCTTATAATTTCGTAACAATCGGATTATTTGAAATGACTTCCTGAAATGTAATTTTATGTTCAATTTTATTAGTAGATATCCTCTACGATGCGATCGGGGAATCTCAGGCTAAGAGCAGCCCATGCATTTGTAATTTGGTTTCGCGTAGCATCGTGAGCTCTGGTGTTAAGTGGAGAATAGTTAACATACGTATGTAGGTATACCTTCGGATTGTAGGTTTCGTGTTTGGTATCTATCACTTATCTACACAATAGATTTTATACTATAGACCATATATGTTACGTACAAGTCATGAAAATTATAAATACTTTAAGGTAATTAATTAAGCGTTTAATATTAAGGTCTTCCATAGAATAAATAAGTTATTACAATAAATATAAGTAAATGCTGTACATGTATATTATGTATATTTAAAATAATGTGTCTTGGGTCTGACTTCCTCTACGTAGCTTGGTAATATAGTAAGCAGAGGGAACTTGGGGATTTGGAGTTAAGACGCTTAATTTATATTAAGAAATTTTCGTTCCCCTCTTTCCAACTAATTCTTGAGAGAGGCCTTGAGTGACCTTGAGTGTCAAGTGGCGGAATTCAACGCCGCACTTTGTCGCCTCGTTATTAAAGAAAATTAAAATATTAAATATTTCATTTCCTCCAGTGAGAATAGAACTCACAACATATCACGTTATGTTGTGAGACGTACGGTTGTGCCACAACTGACCTCAAATAAATACTTATAGAAACATAATATTAAAAAATTGTTAATATTTTAAATATTAATAATATTTTATACAATTTTATAAAATTTCTATATTGATAGATCCCATACATCAATATAGAAATTTAGATTTTAGATAAACATTTAAGAACAATATATTATAACGTTATTTCAACCATGATATTTATACTATTGTTTACGATTCTTGTACTCGTATTAGAGTTAATTAACGTTAAATCGCTAATTAGCTTATTTATAATATTTTATTATTAGCAAATAAAACCTTTATAGAAAAAAGCACAGAAGATATTTTATTAAATTGTAGAGCTAGATGGAATTCATTTTTCAGATGACTAGATATTTTAGTAGAAAAATTCTTTATTATAGATATTTTATATTATATAACTATATTATTATTACTATTTTTTCGTAATCAACATTTAAGTCTTTTAATTTAATTTATTTATGTTATATATGGTTTTAAATTTATTTCTCATCTATATATCTCCTAAATATAATCATGTGTGTAATGTTTTATTGATATTGATTTAATGTACTTTATAAGCTTTACTTGTATATTATTGAAAAATATTAAAAAATGTGTAACTTTTTCCTCGCATTTTTTAATTTTTTTTTTATATAAAGTAAAAAAAAATAAAAAAAATACGCGAACCAAAGAGTATGAAATTTGGCACACTTATACTTTATATATAGGAGAAATGCAAAACGCTACGATTTATCAATGATATAGAACTTTATATATTATTCGTATACAGTGTCCAAAATGTTTGCTTCACGTATATATAGATATATATAGATTTACAGATATTAAACCGATACTGTCCTTTAATCCCTATATATATATATATATAATAGTACCCTAACAACATAAATCTTAAATCCATACATTATTAACATATTTAACTACTTATTATAATTATTTTAATATGCTAATTAATGGATACCCGCAAAACACAGCGCTAGCGGTAATATGTTCCACATATGGTGGCTTATACGAGAAACGAGGGGTAAGCATTTGTGAATGTAAGTACACTAAGATTTATCCACGCTACTAATCCTGGTGTAAATTAGTAGTAGTAGTCTACAGGGTCGGTTATTCGGGCTATGGTATTATAAAAACAGTTAGCGATTGTCAAATTTTATGTTTATTTTTTTTGGTTTCACGTGGTATCCCGTTTAGAGCAGAATATGCAGGGGTGCCTAGTGCTAAGGCACTCTGTTTTCTATTTTTCGCCGAATATATGTATGTATCTTATATGACAATGCGTGCCGAGTGGCTAAGTACACTAGGATTTATTCACGCTACTAATCCTGGTGTAAATTAGTAGCAGTAGTCTACAGGGTCGGTTATTCGGGCTCTGGTATTATAAAAACAGTTAGAAATAGCCAAATTTTGTTTTTTTTTTTGGTTTCACGTGGTATCCCGTTTAAAGCAGAATAGGCAGAGGGTGCCTAGTGCTAGGGCACTCCGTTTTCTATTTTTCGCTGGATATATGTATGTATATTATATGACAATGCGTGCTGAGTGGCGGAACTCAACGCCGCTTTCTTGTTACCAGGGCGTGAAAATCAAATTAAATAATTCATTTCTCAGAATGGGGATCGAATCCACAATCGTTACGTTAGCCGTCATTTGCTTGTGTTGCGCCATGGCGACGGAACTTTTCTTTCAATGTTACATTTACATATACATAGGCAACTAGTTGCCGCCCGCTATATTAAAAAAAATAATTCTTTTTTTTTAACATTTTTAAGGTGTTAATCCAAACTTAAGAAAGAAAAATATTTATTTAGGAAACGTATAAAAAATTAAACGTATCGTTTGTAAAGTTCTCAAGAACGTATAGCTCAGTGGTCAGAGCGCCTGGTCGGTTTCCAGGAGGCGTGGGTTCTAGTTTCGCTACGTTCAAATTTTTATACGTTTTCTAAATAAGTAAAAACAACTCTCTTATGATAATATATGCAATAATTTATTTTAATAATACCTAGTAATAAAGCGAAGTTCAATGTAGATTTAATATCAGGATTTTATCTTTATTTTGATTATTTATTGAGTATTTATTGTACACGCGCAAAAGTTCAGAAAACCTAACTTCAGGGCGGCCACATCTCACCGACCGTACTGTAGATAACGATTGCATGATAATATTTCTTGTGAAAAAAATGTTCATTTTATAATCCAAACAGTATAACATACAAATATGAAAGTCAATTTTTAAATATAGTCTCACTAAATATAAAAGATATACCTTGAATAAAATAAGCGTCTTCTTTTTCACATCATATTTCCCAATTTTACTAAGTATATACATACGAAATATTTCATTTTTACTTCTATCGTATAAGAATACATAAACATCATATGGACACCCCTACGCAAGAACTGATTAATTTTGCAAAACCAATCATCCAACGCTATTGTGCGCTACTGGGGTCTTGCGGACATACGTTTGGTTATTTTTACTTATGCATTTTTAATCTTAGGAAATAAATTTCTAATAATATAAAGTCATATTTTCCAATTACAATGTCTATAAACGCGATGGTTGTGGGCTCAAAATGTGAATTATTTTTATTTCCCTGCTGTAAAATATACAGCGGCGTTGAGTTCCGCCACCCAATAGACACTGTCCCGAGTTCATATGGAAACGGAAGAACGGACTGTCTTGATACTAGATTCTCTCTACCTGCTTTGTGGGACGCATCAAGCCGACTAATAAGTAAGTGTTGTCATTACCTATCTGCCTTCATTTTTTGTAGTATTGATAATACAATAAAACGAATGCGTCTTTTTATCACTAATAAATTATTAGAAATATTTCATTTATACAAAATTCTTAATTTTAAATTGTTATATATGAATATCGGGTAACAGTTACAAAACGGAATGATACGGAAATAAATAAAAAAAAATTATGGTTTAATATGTATTACAGAGTTCATCACTATCAAGAGTAAGCATTAATAATTTGTCAACAGCTTAAAAAAATACGAAATTATTAAAAATTTGTATTAAAATAACATAAAATTTATTTCGCAATATTCAAACTGACGCTCTTTAAAATATTTTTATTTCTTCAGAGAAAATTCGTCTTAAGCTAAATTCCATCCTCTTATATGGCTTTGAGTACCCGAATAAGCATCAAGTCAACAAATCGCAAAGAGAATTTACATTTACCATGTGTTCTTCCAATGGCAATAACGTTCAGACAGTTCCTTTTGAATGTAATATATGTTTTGTATATAAGAATAATATTTTTTATCTTTTATATTATTCTTATAGTTACGCTCGGTCGGTTTGTGTTGTGAGATTTTAAATTATCTAATATAATACTTCAGATAATTTCAAATCAAAAAATCAAATCGGCTTCACGCTATATCCCGCACACAGCAGGGCACGCAGAAAGAAACTAGAGGTTAAGACACTCCGTTTCTCATTTTCTGCCAAATTCGGGCGGCAGTGCGTGTTAGGCGCCGGAGCGAAAATATAAATTTAAATAAATATTTAATTTCCTCGAGATCGAAATCACAAAATGGCCCCGCGCCACCATTGGAGTCATTAATTAATAATTTAAATCTTCTAATACTTAGTACATTTTACGATTTCCTCACGAAAACAACAGTGGCATCTACATATGTAATTCAAAGTGCTCTTCTTGTAAGTAAAGCCAACAGATTCGAGAATTAACAAGATATCCTTTCTTGTGATTGTGATGGAATTCAAAGATTGCTTGAAATATTTTTGGAACGATTTTAATACACTAATATTATACAAATATATTTTATTTAAAATATAATTAATGATTTAATAGTTTATTTGAGAGGAAGATATGAAAGCTACAATTGAAATATGCTTGGGTATGTTTTATCATTTTTTATTATGTATAAAATAAAATGGAGATTTTTATATAAAATCAGAACCTCATATATAAAGCTCTCTATATATGAGGTTGTGGGTTCGGTCTTCACTTGAGTAAATTAATTATTTTCATTTCACTGCTCTGATAAGACAAACTGCGGCATTCAGTTCCGCTCCCAATTCACAATTGTAATGTTTTATTAAGGGGGAAAGTGGAGAACGGAGAATTCACATGTCTAGGCTATCTCTATGTACTACTGCTTTATCTCGTATAGGTATCATACGTGATAAGACGTGAAACTAAAAGAAAATCTATAAAGCTTTTAACATATAAATTCACTTTTGACATAATAGTAATCACGTACTAAAAATCGTAGACCGATAATATCAAGCATTTCTTATTTCTTCAAAAGCAATCAAATGGTTTGGCTCTGTTGAATGAAACGACTTTTGTGGACTTATGTACTAGTGAATACGGAATCGTAGATTGCTTCAGTGCTTCTGTGATTTTTGATTTCACATACTAAAGTAATGACTTTAGTATGTGAAATTAAAAATGTTTTTTTTTCAATATACAGTTGTGTATCTATATAAAACGAATTCAATATATATTATGTTTTGATTAGTTTAATATGAAAATAACTTGTTGTTATAATTAAATTTTGAAAAGTCATCAGTCACCAAAATGTCATGTTAATTTAATTGAGTTATAAAATTGCCACGGTGACGTGTGCAGGTGCTTTACTTAAGTATAATATTGGTGCTATTATAGGAAAATGTTGTAAATAAAATCAAAATAAATCAGCTTCACGATATATCCGGCGCACAGCAGGATAGGCAGAGGCAACCTAGTGTGAAGACACTCTGTACCCCACTTTCCGCGTGTTGAGTGCCGGAACTCAACGCCGCGCTTTACCTCGACACCAGAGCGAAGAAATGAAAATATAAATGTAAATAAATATTTTACTTGAGTGGGGATCGAACCCACAACCAGTCGATTTTACAATCACATTTTGTGCCCCTGCGCCACGACTGGCCTCAATCGAAAATTTTGTAACTGAAAAATTTAAATTGTTTATATCTATCAACTTTTGTATAGTATTAAAAACACAGTGATATTGCCTGATTGTGCCTTCTTAGAATTACATGCAGAGAGTAAAGAACCTAACACAATATAATTTTTTTAGAAATTTTGCAAGAAATATAACTCATATTTATAAAAAAAAAGTACAATGAGTCATCAATAATAATAGTATTACATAAGTAACTTTTCCATAGGAACTTCGGTTTCCTCTTCCGCACATTATTCTTTTTACGTTAACATTCCTAAGTCATAGTGTTAAATTAGTAAATATATCAATATTGCATATTATGAGTTGACGTTGAGTTACGCCACTCAACACTCAATGCCTCCAGATTTCGCGAAAAGTTGAGAACGGAGTGTCTTAGCACTAGGTTTTCTCTACCTACCCTGGTATGTGCGGGATACAGTGTGAAGTTAAAAAAAAGATTAAACAAAAAGCAAAATTAATTAACATTTTATTGCTGTTTCAAATAGAAAAAATATTGAAAATAAGAAAGAAAATACGTAAGAAGAAAATACGTAAAGAAATTAATATTATTTTTCTCATAATAATAACATTAGATGTCTCCAATACACCATAAAACCGTATAACTTTTTATACTTGTTTCATATATTTTGATACTTTATTTTTCCCATTCATTCTTTCTCTGTAATCTTAACTGCGTTTTTTTATATTCGCTACATAAATTCTAACTACCCTCCATTCAATTAAAGTGAAATGTAAGTTATCAAGATTTGTTCAAAAATATTAAGCTAAGAACTGATTATATTTTTCCCATTTATTTCATAGTAAAGTACTTTTATGTTGAAAATTACTAAAAAATTGAAAGACAACGCAATAAAGATTAAAAGTAATAGTTCGCGCCATACAAAGACCTGCGGCTTTGATGAAAATTTTTATAGCAGCAATATTGTAATGTATTATTCAAATTATTTCATTTAATATTTACTGTGAAGTTGAGGATGTAGGTTACATTTTCAATAGTTATATTTTACTCTTCTCTCTCCTTTCTCAAAAATTTGATACGAAATCATGGTGACAAGTTCCGTCATTTATGACGCTGTTTTTAGGTATATAGAATGTGGAAAAGTGGAGAAAGAAGAAAAAAATACTAAATACTGATTAGCTATTAATTATTAAATGTAACAATAAAAAATTGCTTCCAAAATGTGTATATTCAAATATTTGGAACATGAATAAACGTTAAATAGTTCTCAATACATTTACAACCCTAACTGTAGGTATATGTTGTCTGTTCTATTTTTGAAAAATTACTATGCATAATAAAGTATTATACTATTATACTATTTTTCCATTTTAAAAACTATTATGTTTTACTTTCAAATTGAAAATACTATATTATTTTACAAAAGAAACAATGAGTATCGAATACAATTAAAATTAAATTTAAAGCATTCTTAAATCATATATAAATAATAATTCCATTATATATTTAAAACAAAATTAATTTACCCAAAGAAGCACATATATATGGTCATAATTTGATTTTTCTCTTGCTATCTTAAAGGCATACCAGCTTTTAGGCATTTCCAATAAAAAGTAAAAGTAAAACCGGAACGCCATGAAGCCTTTCTAGTGAGTACCGCGTGGAATCTATCCTTTGGCTCTTAAAAGATTTATTAGAGCTCGAAAAATGTTTTTCCTGTTATCTCCTTTGAAAAAGTCCAAAGGAAAATTAAATTGATGGACGAATGTTACTGAGACACTATGTATATAGTGTGTGGGAGAAGTTGCATATATGTATATACTATAGTTTCTATTTTATTTTTATTAAATATATAGTTTTATAATACTGTTTTCTTTGATTTTTTGTTAATAAGGATAGCGAAATTTTTATCCCATTACTTAGTTATTAACTGGACCTAAAAGCCTTGTGTTATAAATACGTTAAATTTGTTCCAACACTATATTTAACAGTAAGCGATCAAAATATTATTTTTAATACATTCTAGCTTCTTCATAAAGCATAAAGCAAGAATCGAGACATTGCATGTTGAATGGTGGAACTTAACGCCGCTTTTTCTTGTTAAAAAGGAAGAAAAAAAATAACTTATTCATACATATTTAGACTGAGTGAGAATCGAAATAAAAACCGTCACGTTTACTTAAATTGACGAAATATTTTTAATTACAACTTTTCTCAATAATCTTTTTTTCTATTTTAACACACGAATAACGATAGCGAGTTTCCTTTAAATATGACACAAAGAAGAAGGCATGTAAAAAAGTATAAAAATATTATAAATATTCAAAGTTATAAGTATATGTCTGAAAAGTCCAATATTATAAAATTATTAAGTAAGCATTTTTTACGGGAGTCTTTTCTTTTTGTTTATTACAAAGTTAAGATTTATATTGTTACACTAATTAAGAATTTTTCAAGCGTTATGTAGTAAGCACGTGACTAGCTTTAATGAAGACTTCGTGTAAACGAGATAAGTTAATTTTATTAATGTAATTTTTTTTCTCTCTTCTTTTATTATCTCGCACATGGCAGAGTAGGCAGAGGGAAATCTACGAGTTGAAGAGTGTCTACAGTCTAGTCTCCGTTCTTAATTATACACTTTCAGCCGAATTCTCGAAGCATTGTGTGTTGAGTGGCGGTTATATACAAGACTAGTGGGCACGCGCAGCTTCGCCCGCGTATTTGCACCCTTAGGGGTGACTTTTAAAAAAACCAAGAAACACGTGTTCAATAAAATATTTTTAACAGTAAGAATTTAAATTTTTATAAAAATCGGTGGCGTTTTAAAGATTTTTCCGTATAAACTTTTAACCCCTTATTTGAACTCTTAGGGGAAGAATTCTAAAAAACCATGAAATACGTGTTCAATGAAATGTTTTTAAGAGTCTGAATTTCAAATTTTATAAAAATCGGTGCCGATTTAATTTTTTTTCCATACAAACTTTCAACGCCAATTTCATCCCTTTAGAGTTAAAATTTTATAAAATTCATTTTTATTTAATAATTAATAATTAATTTTTTAAAACTTCTTATTGGATGTCCAGAATATGAAAATAAACATCTGCCCAAATTTCACGTTTCTACCATCAGCGGTTACGGCTCTGCGTGCGTCTTACCTCAGTCAGTCAGCACAAGTCCTTTTATATATATTGATAATAATGACTTCACTTCACAAATAAATGATATTTTTCAATTTCCTAATAGCCCAAAATCCTAGGTCCGCTAGACCTACGTGATTTTAGCAAAGCAGTAATTTTGAGGACTATTAGTCAAATAATTATATAGTTAAGACAGTATGCGTAACTAACTTGAAAGTGGGGCCCTTTCAGAGGTAACGTGAAATAACGGTATATCTCTGTCTGAGAAGATGATTGAGCTACCGGATTGGTTTACGTGCTTATGAGGGGAGGAATTAGTCCGTAAATAATATATTTAAAATTGAAGCTTGATAGTTTAACGTCATGTGCTCCAATTTTAAAAAAAACCTTTAGGACGTCTGGCAGGAATAAAGGCCCACGTAGAGGGTTTGGTACTAATAAATATTCATGTTTTACGCCATTCTTAAAAACATATTTAAAAACGAGCGTTTCTACTTTAACGTAGCTGGACGTGTACCTTAAGTTGGCTCTATCTCTGAAAGGTCCAGACTTTCAAGTTAGAGAGTATGCATACAGTCTTAACTACATATTAGACTATCAATCCTCAAAATTTCAGTTTTGCTAAAATGATGTAGGTCTTGGGGCCCTGGGATCTTAGTCTATAATATAATAAAAAGTGTTACGTCTGATTTGAACACAAAACTATATACATATATCACGAGGCCAATGGTTCTGCATGGGAATAAAGCGTGAGTATAAACGCAACAGGTTGTAGGTTCGATTCTTACTCGGGGAAATGAAATATTTACGTAATATTGAAAATAATTTCTTTGCCCTTCTATCGAGATATAGCACTGCGTTGAGTTCCGCCATTCACCACATAATGCCTCCAGAATTCCTCCAGAAAATAGGTAGCGTAGGTTCTGCCTACCCTGTTACATACGGGATACAGCGTGAAGCTGACAAAAAATAGAAATTACATAACATTGCAAGACACGTCAGTAAGTAGCGCTTTTTTTTAAACAAGTCTACACTGAACTTGCAAAGGGTTAAGGGATTTCACGAAATCACAAAGGTTCTTCTCATTACAGCGAAAGTGGGTTCCCTAACAGCGTACTCTTGAAGATTTCTATTCAAAAGCTGGATTTCTTTTAGTAAGCTGGTGATTTTAGAACTCCTTTTTATAACTTTATTTCAATTTAGTAGTTTCTATTTATATTCAAGAAGGATTTAAATTTTTGTTCATATTTTTATTCTATATACATATACATATAGAAATCCAGCTTTTGAATAGGAATCTTTACTACATGAAAATAAATTAAGTGATAAATATAAATTCAATGTATCCTGTACCCAGCAGGGTAGATAGAGGGAACCTAATTTTAAGATACTGCGTTCCCCGCTTTCAGCCGAGTTTTGGAAATTTGCCTCTATACCAAAGCGAAAAAATGAAAATATATGTAAATTTAAATAAGTATTTCATTTCTTCGAATTGGGATCGGACACAACCTATTGCGCGTATAGTCACACGGACTTTGTGTCCCTGTGCCACGTGTGTCAAGTATATTAAGAAAATAAATGCTCAAAATAACAAATTCTAGACAAACAAAAAATCTATTTAAATAAATAATATGTCAATCAAAATTCCAAAGAGGTCATTAATTTAGAATATTAATTCTAAGTTTTATTAGAATTACATTTTTTATATATAAATTTATCAAAAATACTTCAACATATTATTAAAAACTTAATTAGAAATACCAATTTAAAGTGCTCTTACGGGATACTAAAATTAAAATAAAAGATATAATATCTATTAGAGATATTTGCGATATTTTTATTTGTAACTCAAGTCACAGATGTAATTAAAATCTCCTATCTCATCTAAATTAGCATCACCGATTTTAAAAAGCAGCGATGAAATAAACTAATTAAGATTTCAATAGCTGTCTTCTTAGATCACATACTGATTACTAAGACGCTTTAAACAACTAAGTTATAACATACTGTGAACACGATAGCTTGTGGATTCGATTCCCACTCGAGGAAATTAAATATTTAATATTTTCATTTTCTCCACAGACACCAGAAGTGTCGGGGCAAACTCAAATCCAGAATTCAGCAGAAACTGAAGAATAAAATGTCTCAATACAAGGTTTCCTCTGCCTACCCTGCTCTGTGCGGGATAAAGCGTGAAGCTGAAAAGGAGAGAAAAAAAATACTACCAGTATTTATTTTACATTGTTTTCTCGCTATTCGTTAAATATTCAATAATTTACTTTAAAACGCGTCATACGGGCCAGTAAAGCTTTACTTCGGTAGTTCGCGTGCTCTCAGCCGTGACCAAACCTTCCGGCCCTTTGGGCAATTTGGCAAAATTACTTTGTGAAGGGGTCATTGTTTTTACTAAGTTATTATTTGTAAAAACAATATATTTTCATCTATATAGTACACTATATAGTTGGGAGGGACCTGACTGTGATATTTGTGAGTTCGATTTTGCGATTACACAAAATAAACACAAAATAATCGAGAGTTTTGAACATAAAGTATAAGCCGAGTACTGGGAAAAAGTAAAATTATTCGTCACTAAACTATTATACTATTATAAAAATCGTTACTATGTACTTATGTATCTTAGATTATGTAAGCTTCACGCTGTATCCCATATGTAGCAGGGTAGGCACAAGGAACCTGGTGCTTAGACACTCTGCTCCCCACTTTCTGCCTACGCCGCGCTTTGCCTCGACACCAGAGCGAAGAAATTAAAAAAATTAATGCGCCTTTCGCCGACTGGCTTTCTGAAGTTTATCTAAGTTATATTGTTGTAATTTAAATAAAATAAATCAGCTTCACGGTGTATCCCGCACACAGCAGGGTAGGCAGAGGGAACCTAGTGTAAGACACTCGTTCCCCACTTTCTGCCGAATTCTGGAGGCATTGCGTGTGCCAAGTAGCAGAACTCAACGCCGCGCTTTGCCTCGAAACCAAAGCGAAGAAATGGTAATATAAATTTAAGAAAATATTTCATCTCCTCGAGTGGGGATCGAACCCACAACCAGTTGGTTTTGCAGTCACACTTTGTGCCACTGCGCCACGACCGGCCTCTCTGTAACTTTACTCTCTCTACTGTAATTTAAACAAAAAGCAATTATCTAGCTCAACGTCTTCAAATAAATGACAATATACGAACAACTCCTTAAGCTTATTAAATGCTAATCAAATATTAATGAAATCCTGTTTTAATCTACCTACACGATCATCACTCGAGGAAATTAAATATTTAATATTTTCATTTTCTTCGCTCTGGTAACTAGGCAAAGCGCGGCGTTGAGTTCACTTATACTCATACGCCACTCATCACACAATGCCTCGTAAACTCGACGGAAAGTGGGGAACGGAAGTGTAGTAATAGGAGCGGAGTGTCTTAAAATTGGGTTCCTAGGTTCCCTCTGCCTACTCTGCTTGGTGCGAGGTACAGCGTAAAGTTAAACAAAAGGTAACGAATATTTTCCAAACGCAATTAGAACATGAAAACACCATGTTTAATCAAATAATGACATCTCACTACCACATACTCAGGTCAATTTAACTTTTCACCACTTTTTTCTAAAATATTTAATTCGATTCTCCACACAAAGAGTTCTCACATATTAAATTTCTTATACAACCTAACTTAACATCGTAATGTACGGTATAGAATAGATTAGGAGTAAATGTCAGACCACCATGTAAGAATTCCTTGCGTCAAACGCTCCTTTGATGCGCCGGCGCGGCGGTTCGTGACGACGCCCGGCTGCATTTGATATAAGCTTAATGATAAACTCTTAGTCTTTTATAGCATTTTTGTAAGCTGATCATATCAGCACTTTGTAAAGATTATTTTTTAGTTCCAAGCTGTATCCCGCACACGGCAGAATGGGCAGAGGGAACTTAGTGTTAACCGTTCTCGATTTTTCGTCTAATTCGGGAAGCGTTGCGTGTTGAGTGCTGGAACTTAACACCGTAATTCACCATGACACCAAAGCGAAAAAATGCAAATATAAATACTTTATTTACTCGAGTGGGGATCGAACTCACAATCTGTCGCATTTACAGCCACACGCTTGCGCTTCTGTGCAACGACAGGCCTCTTCTTGTAAAGTATTACGTTACGAATTTCTTATTACTCTATTATTTTAACTGGTAATGGTTTAAGGAAACAAAAATTTGGGGCATGTTAAGCTGATTATAAGAATTGGGTTCCTTTTTAGCTTTATTGGTATCGTTTAAAATATATTATGGTAACTTTTTTATTGGTGAATTTAGTAGAAATAAATATATGTTGTTGCTTAATATCATTCTATTATTATGAAGAACGAAAAATAATATTTTAACACTTAAAATGTAAAAGGCCATCATGGCCCAGGGGCACAAGGTTGTGACTGTAACGCGACGGTTGTGGGATCGATCCCCACTCGAGGAAATGAAATATTTAATAAAATGTATATCTCCATTTCTTCGCTCTGGTGTCGAGGCAAAGAACGGCGTTGATTTCCGCCACTCAACACGCAATGCCTCCAAAATTCGGCGGAAAATGGGGAACGAAGTGTCTTAACACTAGGTTCCCTCTACCTACCCAGCTATGTGGGATACAGCGTGAAGCTGATTTATTTTAACAATTGATTAATCTGACAACTAATAGTCGGACGAGTGACGGAATGATTTGTAAAACTGGCCTTAATTTTGAATTTGGCGACGCGCCCGTTGTTCCCGTTACTGGTCCACACTAACACAATCAATTTGGCTTAAACAGCTTATTGTTAGTTCATTCGAAGAGTGTCGTGTACAGATTGTGCCAACATTTTATTTAATATAATCGTATTAAGTAATGCCAGCTAGTATAATAAAATCTATGCCATTATTTATTAAGTAATAACTAAGCTTGGGTTCTGTTTACTTATATCAAAGAACTCCATAATAAATATCAATATCGACGAATTTTCAGTTATTAAAAACCTAATAATATTGTATATACATTTCTGTAGGCATTGAGTGATGAATGACAGAACTCAACTCTGCGCGTTGCCACGATACGACACGACTGAGCGAAAAAATGGAAATATTTAATTGCCACGAGTGGAGATTGAACTCACAACCAGTCGCGTTTTCAGGCACATTTACTGCTCGTGCGCCACTCCTTGCCTCGAAAAATATTAAATGTTTTTTTTTTATATTATTTCCCTGAGTGGAAATCGAAGCTGCAACCTGTCGCGCTTACAGTCACACATTGTGCCCCTGCCACGAGTGGTCTTCAATAAATCCAATAAAATCAATTGATTATAAACAAAATTAAATTTGTAAAGTAATTGATGTAACAACATTTAATATATTAAATAGATGGCAAATGTTATCAATACAACATCTGTCCATTGTGAAATGGCTTGGAATTTTTAACTGTTTTCCTTTGCGTAATTTACTTTTACGTATATACTTATATAAATTGGTGTCGTAAACTGCAAGATTATGGTCAATTTAATTTTGGTTTCTTATACTTTTTATTTCTTATGCATTTTATTTTATTTTTAACTTCCATCGTTAACATGAATTTGTCATACTCTAGTAAATTAAACCATTCATTTTTGCCATTTTTAGAAAAAAAAAAATTTTTTTTCCTGTCCGTACTGCTTCATATAATATGATAATTGATTTTTACTTATTATAATAGTAAATATATTAATTAACTTATATAGTTATTTAATATCCTATTTTTTATCTAAAAACCTTTTTAATATCAATAACGAATGACTAACGATTAGGCGCACTTTAATATATTTCGCGCTACAAGACATAAATTCAGTTAAGCTAGAATCTAAATCAAAAAAATCCCCAATGACTTTTATTTAAAAGATAGAAAAACATAGATGGTACAAAGATAGATAAATATATCTATAATAAAACATAGATATATTTATCTATTTATCTATCTTTGTACCATTTCTCTATATATTACTATGGTTAACGAGCTTCTTTTCGCACGGTCGTTAAAATTTTGCTGATTATAAGTTAGTTACCAGAGGAAGCCATAGCAGTGGGCGGCTTCGAAACCGGAACACGTCCTTGAGGGGCTTCCGATAAATTACCCGCTTTTTACCGACTTCGAAGAAGCGAGGAGTTACTAACTTCGAAATATGTGCATACATGTGTCGAATATGAAATTAGGATATCTTGGTATTGGTACGTATGTTCTTATAAATATCATATTTATCTAATAATAGTAATTGATAATTTAGTGGTTAGATTATTTAAAAAATCTATTGTCATGAACGAACGCCTAGATGCAAAGTTTTTTTAATTTTACAAAAGTTTTAACAAGTTATAAGACACTCTGTTCCCATTAAGACACTTCTGTTACCCATTTTCTGTCGAATTCTGGAGGCATTGCATATTGAGCAGAAATAGTGGAGAGGAAACAATAAAAATATAAATTATTTCATTTCCTCGAGTGGAAACTGGAACCACAACCTGTCGCTTTATATATATTTAGTTATATTTAATTTGAATAAAATTTATCAAATATAATGCTTGTAACATAAAAAGATTGATGATATTCTCAAACAGGGTTACCCTAATCGGCATAAATATAATCAAAATTTACTATTATTATTCCGCGTACAACAATACAGACCCGCATACTCTGCCCTGGTAGGGTCTGCCTCTATACTATACTATTATAAGCTGGTAATCTTATACTGACAATGGTGAGTTGTGTAACATTTTTTATGTTCTTTCTTTATGAAGGGCAAAAATCAGGGGGTGAAATGGGACTACTATTTATTTATATTGACAAATTTATCGATTTTATTGTTGTAATTTAATATATGAGGCCGGTTGTGGCGCAGCGGCACGAGGTGTGACTGCAAAATCGACTGGTTGTGGGTTCGATCCCCACTCGAGGAGATGAAATATTTACTTAAATTTATATTTCCATTTCTTCGCTCTGGTGTCGAGGTTAAGCGCGGCGTTGAGTTCTGCCACTCAACACGCAATGCCTCCAGAATTCGGCAGAAAGTGGGGAACGGAGTGTCTTAACACTAGGTTCCCTCTGCCTATCCTGTTGTGTGCGGGATACAGCGTGAAGCTAATTTTTTATTTTTTTTATTTTAATTTAATATAATTTTTACTTATCTAAATGGTAGTTGTAAATTTGTATGGATTAGTATTGATTTTCGATTTTTTTTATTGTTAAATTGACGTGACATTTGGAATGTATTGAATTGGGTCGATGGTTGTGGAATCGATTCGCATTTGATTTTTCTTGTTAAGTTTAACTTGAAGAAAATAAAAAAAGAATGCATGCACACAGTAGGGTAAGCAGAAGGAACCTAGTGTTAAGACACTCCGTTCCCCATTTTCCGCCGAATTCTGGAGGCATTGCGTGCAGAGTGGCAGAACTCAACGTCACGCTTTGCCTCGACACCAGAGCGAAGAAATGAAAATATATATGTAAATAAATATTTCACTTCCTCGAGTGGGGATAGAACCCACAAACAGTCGATTTTACAGTCACACTTTGTGTCTTTGCGCCACGACCGGCGTCAAATGGAATAAATAAACTTACATTGAATAGTAAAATACTCACATATGAGCAAAAAACATTGAATAATTTATTTTATTTGATTTGGGCAGTTATTTACGTTTTAATTTTATCAGATTATAATTATGCATATTTGTCACAGGTTATGAGCGGTTCGTAGCATGTTCCATAACGATAATACGGGTGTATAATGTTTGCAGTTAAATATTAACGAACCATTCTTTAATATGGAACCTTGTTAACAAAGCAAATTGTGTTGCAATTTCATTTTAGTAATATATTAATTATTAATACATTTAATTTTATTAATCATTAATATAATTGATTTGAGGCCAGTCGTGGCGCAGCAGCTCAAAGTGTGACTGTAAAACCGACTGGTTGTGGGTTCGATCCTCACTCGAGGAGATGAAATATTTACTTAAATTTATATTTCCATTTCTTCGCTCTGGTGTCCAGGCAAAAGCGTGGCGCTGAGTTCTGCCACTCACGCAACGCCACGCCCACGGAATGCCTCCAGAATTCAGCAGAAAGTGGGGAACGGAGTGTCTTATCACTAGGTTCCCTCTGCCTACCCTGCTGTGAGCGGGATACAGCGTGAAGCTTATAATTTTAATATATTTACTTTAATTAATTGAATAAATCAATTGTTAAAAAAAACATGATTTTTTACTTTTATAGTAATAAAATTTGATACGCTTCTCCCTTCTTTTGGGAAATAAGGATACCCCAGTAATAAATCACTGCTTTCCGTTTATTTATTTTTTTATTTAAAAATGACACTACTTTCCGGCTGGTGTTGGCGTTCGGTTGACTGGGCATATTTTTAGGGTTCCGTACCTCAAAAGGTACAACGGATACTTATATGAGGATCACTTTTATGTCTGTACGTAAAGTAATTTATTTCGAGATCACGCGAAGATATCAAGGTGAAATTAATATTAAATATTAAGTATATTAAAATTATTATTAAGTATATAGTACTTTTTAGCACAATTATTTATCATATTTAATTTTCTTTTCAAAAGTCTTTCGTAAATTTATATATTCTAGTAGTAAGACTTTTAATTTTATTTTGCATTGAGTGCATAATATACGTATGATGTACATCTACATCATACTTAACTTCTTTACCTAAAGATCATTCTATATCATAAATCTTTATTTATAGATCATTTTCCGAATGGGGGTCGGATCCGGACCATAATAACCTAAATTAACATAAATTTTAACTAATTTATACAATAATAATTTTCGCAATTATTATAGAAACAAAGACCTTCAGAATTACCCGTAAGCCGACGTAAACAGTAGATCGTACAAACAAGTTCTCAAACTTTAAAACTAACAGAGGGTTCCTAGAGTCCATTTACAATGCAAATGCCCTAATCGAGTCGAGCTATTTGCGTCAATGAGAAGTCATGTTCAGCTATCATAGTTTAATTTAGTAATTACATTATTATTCAGATTAATTATTAATTGGATTTAGTTCTATCCTCTTTTTATCTATTTAAGCGCGGCGTTGAGTTCTGCCACTCAACACGCAATGCCTCCAGAATTCGGCAGAAAGTGGGGAACGGAATGTCTTAACACTAGGTTCCCTCTGCCTACCCTGCTGTGTGCGGGATACAGCGTGAAGCTGATTTAATTCGGTATTAATTTTTTCTATCCTCTTAGTAATGTAGGTTATAAAGGTTTATGAAATTTGATTGAAATGTTGCATGACTGGCGTATTATGTATGGAATATTGCACTGGCCTTGCCTTGGCATATTGAACGATGCCTTAGAAATTATATCATATTATTTCTATTAATGATATTAAAAATATTGATTCCTATTTTTATTAGGTTACTAGTACCTAGCAATAAAACTTGAACATAAATTAATTGATTTAATATAAGCTTCTTACTTGTAAAGCAATGAAAAATCGTGTCACTATATTTTCTTCCTTTTGTTTTTTGATTGACATTATATTATAATACTAAACATGCAGTGCCTCGAAAATTCAGCATAAAGTGGCAAACGGAGTGTCTTAACACTAGGTTCCCTATGTCTACATTGTTTTATGTGGAATACAGCGTGAAACTATAAAAAACCTATCTTCGTATGCAGATAATATTACAGTATTTAATTAATGATTATTATCATTATTTACTACAATATCCTCTTAAATAAACAAAATATATCGGAAATAAGAAACGTATTGTCATATAATCCCTCTCTTTGTGACAATAGTTGTTTCAGCATTTCATTATTAGCCAGTATACCCTGAACCATTGGTAATATCATATAAATCCTCGCATATTAAGATAAAATGTTTTCCTTGTTAAAATACTATTGAAATAATGTCAATTCAGCTTCACGATGTATCCCGCACTTAGCAGGGTAGGCAGAGGGAATTTAGTGTTAAGACACTCCTTTTTCCACTTTCCATCGAATTCTGGAAGCATTACGTGTTGAGTGGCGGAACTCAACGCCACGCTTTGCCTCGACACCTGAGCAAAGAAATGGAAATATAAAAAAAAGACAGCTTCACGCTGTATCCCGTACACAGCAGGGCAGGCAGGGGGAACCTAGTGCTAATACACTCCGTTCCCCACTAAATAAAAAAAAGAATAAAAAAAAATAAAAAAAAAATAAAAATAAATAAGAAATTTAAATAAATATTTCATTTCCTCGAATGGGAATCGAACCCACAACCAGTCGCTTTTACAGTCACACTTTTTGCCCCTGCGCCACGAATGGCCTTAATAATGTCAATGAAGCTTATTTTTGCAAATACTTTTGAAAGCTATGCTTATTACTTTTCAATGAAATAATATATCAAATAAACCACCTACACTGGTATATTTTCGTACCGAAAGAAAATGAAAAAGGGAGTGGTGAGACAACTTTACCATTATTTCTTTAAAGGAAAACAATCATTAAAAATGTTAAATTACGCAGAAATGAGTTTTAAGTAAAAAGTTTTTATATTAAAATTCCATTTTTAACACGAATTTTTTATTGTGACGTGAATAACGAATTAGGTGTCTTACAAAAAAATAACTAATAATGAAGTTTTGATGGTTTCAATTAAAAGTACGATAAACATTAATGTAAAGGCAATTTTGCTATATTGTAAAATCATGATTTCAAAATGGAGTTTCCTTTTTGTGAGTAAAGGGAATAAATGATGTAAAGAGCATAAAAAATGTTATAACCAAGTTTTAGCTTTGCCTTATTTCAATATGTATGAACAAAATATTCATGAGCCATACATATAGTACACGTAGAGTTATATTATTAAAAGTGAATATAATAAACGTGTAAAAAAATTCAGGTTCACTCTCTATTTCGCATATAAAGGTAGTCAGAGGAAACCTAGTGTTAAGACACTCCGTTCCCCACTTGCCGCCGAATTTTTCAAGGCATTAAACGTAAAACGTGTTAACATAATATAATAAATATTTTTCATGGATTTAGTTTTCATGCATGTATGCATGCATTTACAAAGACCTTTTTAAAATTATTTTGGTAACAGCTAAATCTAATCTAAACCTTTTTTTAAATTTTTTAAATGTTATTCCACACTTAGAAAAGAAAAATACTTATTTAGGAGGCGCGGGTTCGAGTCCCGCTACGTTCAAATTCCTATACATTTTCTAAATAAGTATTAATCTAAACCTGTAAATTTTTTTTTTAAATATTTCAATATTCAATAGGAAGTTGTTAACCACCCTATAGTACCACTATACAGTATACACCCTACGAATATACATTATAGCAATTACAAAATTTCTCTTATAGTAAATGTACTTACGCTTCATCTAATATCGTTGACATGGGTAAGGGGTCATAAATGAACAACGATGACGCGTCCAATGGGCCGCAAACGAATTTTAAATTCCGGAAGAAACCGGGATAACCACATTCATAGCGGATGTTGTGGGGATTATCTGGAAAAGATATTGCTACCCTCGCTAACGATATTATATAATACTATTCTAGTATTATATCTTTAGTAAGTGAAATGTTTATTTACATTTATATTTTTATTTCTTCGCTCTGGTGTCGAGCGCGGCGTTGAGTTCCGTCAGTCAGCACGCGATGCCTCCAGAATTCAGTGGAAAGTGGGGAACGGAGTGTTGTACACTATGTTTACTTAACACGAGGTTCCCTCTGCCTACCCTGCTGTGTACAGGATACAGCGTGAAGCTGACAAAAAATACCTCTAATATTTACTATGTCCTAATATGCTTAATATTATATTTATAGTTGTTTAAGCTTTTAAATGATATATGTTGTCTTTTGATAGTTACAAGTTAGAATTTTATTAGAGGATTTTTTTACTTAACATATAAATTGCGGATTCGTTGGAGGTTATAACGATTTTTGTTACATTGTTTAAATAAAAACTGAAAAATTTAGTCGTTAGCTTTGTTTTAAATTGAATATATTATTCCTATATCAACAGGTTCATTCGCCCTAATTCATCCCTTGATTGCTGCGGTTAATACATTAAGTTCTATATATAGATATATCAGACGGTGAAGGGGGTGATTTGTGAGTAGATTTTGCTCGACTATAAGATAGTCGCTGGAGAGCTATTGTTGTTCAATTTAATATTTATTAATAGTATTTATATATGCATTAGGAAAATCTTATCTCTTTTTATTTTATTATTAAATAAAATTACACGTAAATATAATAATAATAGAATAATGAAATCAACATTTTGAAACTTCGATATATCCCCAAATGTATCTTGAAATACTTTTATACTTTCACATATGAAAGTATTTCATAATAAACGCGATGATTCACACTCCGAGGAATGAATGAAACACGACTAAACGCAGCGTTGAGTTCCGCCAGTACCAAATGTCTCAAGCAATGAGCACAAGCTGGAGAGCGAAGTGTCTTAACACAAGTTTCTTGTATATCCGGGACATAGCATAAAGCTAAAAAAAAAAAAAAGAAAAAGAAAAGTTTACATCAAGCGTACATTGGCATTTCTAAAGAGTACTTCCAAGCGCCGCAGCCGTACAAGGGCGGTACCAGGAATCGCGATAAACCAGCGGATGTGAGACAACAGTAGCGCCAGTCACGTTCGGACCACTACTCCATCCAATTAATATACTCCACGTACTCACTTGTTCGCTTCACATAACAAGATTTTGCGTCAACTTCATTTGTAATGTCACTTTAGTTAAATAGTTCTTTATGGGTGGGTGGTTTTAATTTTTATCTTTTACTAGTGGGCGCGCGCAGCTTCGCCCGCTTATTTGCAACTTTAGGGGTGAATTCTAAAAAAAACACGAAACACGTGTTCAATGAAATATTTTTAGCAGTTAGAATTTCAATTTTTATAAAAATCGGTGGCGATTTAAAGCCATTTCCATATCAACTTTCAACCCTTTATTTGAACCCTTAGGGGGTGAAATCTGAAAAACCATGAAACACGTGTGCAATGAAATATTTTTAAGAGTCTGAACTTCTAATTTTATAAAAATCGGTTTCGGTCGATTTTTTTTTTTTTATATAAACTTTCAACCAATATTTCATCCCTTTAGGGTTAAAATTTTTCAAAATCCCTTCTTAGTGGATGTCCAGATTATGAAAATATACATCCGTCCAAATTTCACGTTTCTACGCACAGCGGTTACGGCTGTGCGTGCGTCTTACCTCAGTTAGTCAGGTACATGTTCTTTTATATATATAGATTTTAAGCTAGCAACTCGCTTGCGACATTGTTCGGTTGAATGTGATGTAATTTTTTCGTATTTGTGAATCGATTGAAATAAAACAGACACTAAATTTTAAGTTAATTTCACTAAAAAACGTTAAAAAACATTAAAAATCGTTGAATTTTTAAACGTTTAAAAATTTCTCATATATCTTCTACGTACAGACAGCGATCAGTTACATTTTTATTATATGTATAGATAAATTTTAAGTGGTATTCTAACAGATATTTATCGTAGATTCGCTGAATACATTATCAATGCAGATTTGATTCATACACGAACGATATTTATTTTATTAGACTGATTTGGCAACGTTACACGTTGATTCAAACAAAAAATGGGAAATATAATGATTTTCTACTAAATTTACTCAATTACTATGCAATAGAAAAATTAAATATGTGACTGATTGCGAAATGTGAACGAAATATGAAATTTAATTCTCGTAAAATACTCGAAAAAACGTGTCGCTAACCGGTTGTAAGCACATTTGGCACCTGGCATTATTAGTTTTGAAGTCAGTGAAAACATATCGAGCCCAAGGGAACAGTTTTCACTTTGTGTGTTTCAACAATAGTAACACCATACGATTATATATTTAGAATAATAAAACAAATTAAATTTATATTTTCCTTCCTTCTCTCTGGTGTCATGGCCAAGTGCGGCGTTGAGTTCCGCCACTCAACACACAACGCCTCTAGATTAAGGAAAATAAGGAACGGAGAGTCTTAACGCTAGGTCTCTCTGCCTAGCCTGCTGTGTGCGGGATACACTGTGAAAATAAGGAACGGCGTGTCTGGAAAATTTTATTCTTTTCCCTAAGTGTTTCCAACAATTTATTCATAAAAGTAAACCAGAAAGTGCTACAAGCAAGTAACAACTCAACCATTTCATAACCATTATAACGAATTTCATAAGAAAAAATCATATCTAAAGAAAATAACTTCAAAAAGTAATAGACTTTATAAATAACACCCTCGTCCGGGAATAGCTTGCAATAAAGCTTAAGCTCAACGATGTACCGGGGAAATCAATTTGCATAATTTAATTAGAATAATATCTTGAATAATATAATAATTGTATTGTCATTTTTCTGCTTATTTCAATTTGGCTTAGTGTTCTTAAAAATAATCTATTTTTCTTGGTATATTTTTATATTTAGGGAGAACATTATCATCATAAATATCATTATTTCTTTTATAACTTTTCTAAGTTAGAGGAACTTATAAATAACGATTATTTATATTCCTATATATTATAGGAGGATATTTAAATTATTTTACCATTGCCTGTTTAAAAAATAATTATAAGATGTTTTAATTATAACGTTTTTTCTTGTCATGCTGTATTATGCACACATCAGGGTAGGTAAAGGGAACGTAGTGTTAAAACACTCCATTCCCCATTTTCCACCGAATTGAATAAATAAGGCTGAATCAAAAAAGCTGAATTCGTGTTAAATGACGGAACTCAACACCGCACTTTGCCTCGTCACCAGAGCGAAAAATATAAGATTAAATTTATATAATTTAACTAAAAATATACAAATTATAAGTAGTTATTGCAACAATCGCTAAATAAAGATACAATAGAGCACAACCTGCTCCACCATTCCTCTTACTGTAACCTCACGCATGAGTAGGCCTCGCACTGCATCTATATACAACTCGAGTCACACATTCCCTCCCTAAAGATGGGGTAAGAGTGGTACAGGGGTAAGTATTTATTGTAAAGCTCGAAGTTCACGTTTGAAACTTCAGAATTTTTCACCCTTCTTTCAGAAAATTCAAAGTATACCGTGCGCTTTAGAGTGCAGTTAAGTTAAATATTTCTTTTGTCATCGAATATAGAATACTCTTAGAATAATATTAGCTATATATTCTACGAAGAGAATATTTTCGTTTTCTATCTTTATACAAGCTTCACTTAATTTTTTTACAGTTTCACGCTTGTACTGCATAGCAGGATACATCGAATTTTCAAGACATTACGAGTCGAGGAGCTAAAACGCCATGCTTCGTTTACCAGAGCAAAGAAATGAAATTAAATTAAGTACAGTCATTCCCCTAAGTGGGAATTGAACTTACAGTACTTGACCTTACACTCGTATGAAATGTAAATAATGTATTAATAAGTTCTTTGATTTTCACGATTATTACACATTACTATATTACACATTACTAATATTAAAATATATATATATATATATATATATATATATATATATATATATATATATATATATATATATATATATATATATATATATATATATATATATATATATATATATATATATATATATATATATATATATATGGCTATAATACAAAAATAATTTTAAATGAGTGAAGTCGTGCTTGGCTCTCTAGTAAAATATAAATATAAAAATATTTACCTAAGCTAGCTCAGCTCAGTAAAATGGTTTGTGGTTTTTCTAAGAAATATTTATGAAAACTGACCTAGATTATGTGAAAAAGTTAATTGAAAACTAGATTTCAATGCAAAAGTAAAAAAAAGTGAAAATTTAGTAAAGCAAATGTTGCTAACTAAGCTAAGTGTTCAATTGCGTGAGTTATAAGTATACTGCTTTATTAAAAGTTATTTATTATTATAATTTTTTCAGCTTTACGCTGTATCCCGCACAAAGCAGGGTAGGCAGAGGGAACCTAGTGTTATGACACTCCGTTCCCCACTTTCTGCCGAATTCTGGAGGCATTGCTTGTTGAGTGGCAGAACCCAACGCCGCGCTTAGCCTCGATACCAGAGCGACGAAATGGAAATATACATTTAAGTAGATATTTCATCTCCTCGAGTGGGGATCGAACCCACAACCAGTCGTTTTACAGTCACACTTCGTGCCGCCGCGCCACGACTGGTTTTTAAAGTTATGAGTTCTAATATTTGAACCACAACCGAAAATTGAGACACACAAAGAAATGAAAATTATGAACGGAAGTATCTTAATGGAAATGGAGTGCCTAAACCTATAGTCAATCACAGTCTTCTCTTCACTTTCCGCTGGAATTTGAGATATGCGTGTTGAGTGGCGGAACTCAATGTCTCGTATCTTTCACTAGAGTAAATCGAATAATTTTACAGTCATTCCCTCGAGTGGAATTTGAACTCACAACGCGATAAAGATCAATTGATTTCATCTGATACTTTTACGTATTTTGCGTTCTTTCATTTAACGATGCCGTGGTAGAGGGGCAGAAACGTGAGACTATAAACGCGATGGTTGTGGGTTCGATTTCCACTCCGTGGAATAAAATATTTAATATTTCCATTTCCTAGGTATTTTCTTTGGGAATTCGGCGTAAAGCGGATAGCGCATTCTAATGAGAAATGGAGTGTTTCAACACTAGGTTCCCAGGTTTCCTCTGCCTACTCTGCTATAAGAGGTACAACGTAAAGCTAAAAAAAATCTTATACAAGCTTTAAGTTTTAATGAAAATCTTCACAAAACATTTTTAATTAGCTGAGAATACTTTATTAATTTATTAAACAAACTACTATAACGGCGCGAGGTTAAAAGCTCAAAATCTTCTACGCAAGAGAAAACTTCCACAAAAGCGAATTTATCCTTTAATGCAAAGTCAATTTAACTTTAAAGCAGGTGTAACTACACGAACTAAAAGGGTCAGGAATGTAATTATTATTATAAATAGCTTGTACATTTACAAGAGGGGGAGACACATATTAAGGTTAAATTTATTACTCAAGTGACACGATGCTTCCGAAGTAGGTACTAAAGAAGGAGGAAGAAGGGTTAAGAAGATGGGAACCTAGATAAAGAAATAGAATTAGCGCATCTTACCGTGCAAGATCGTGGCTTCGAACTTAATATATTATAATGGAACGTCAATTAGTATGTAACGACGTTGATACTACTGTTAATAATTTCATTGCATAGATGTTATATCTATCAGTCATAGAGCAGGGGCCCAAAGAGTGACTGTAAGCGAGACAGGTTGTGCGTTTGATTCCCACTCGAGGAAATTAAATACTTAATATTTCCATTTTCTTTACTCTAGTGTCGAAAACGCGGCGTTGAATTCCGCCACTCAACACACAAAACCTCTGGAGTGTATTAACACTGGGCGGGGGGCACTCCGCTTATCCTGTCGGGTGAGGGATACAGTGTAACGCTAAAAAAATAATAAAAACAGTTGGTAACTTACATGTTGTTTGGTATCTTTTGCTATTTGTGTATACCTTTTTATTGAATATGTAGTTATTGGTACAAGATTTAGGTATACCATAAATATTGTATATCGGGGAAAACCCTAATCCTACTATAATTTTGTCAAATTATAAATGTCACTAATGTACCAAAAAGGCGTTAAATCATTAAATATTCGAGTCAAATTTAATATAGTAATAAAGAATTTATTATATTTACCGAAAATCTTATTAGAATCTTACAATAATACAATTTTTTTATGAACATTAATAACTTATCCTTTTTCCCCAAAAATAGCGATTGAAAGAACATCCAAATAAATAACATATATATAGGGAAAACATATAAATTTTCATAAGCGGGCCGGATTTTGACATTCCCGTATAGATTAACCTTTTGAGAGGGAAGGTAATCGCAGGTAGCGTGCAATGCTATTACGTAATGAATTTCTTAGGATACGAGTCCCCGTCATCCTATTATGTCTACACACATAATCTTCATGCTGTAGATTTAAGTGAATTAATGTAGCGCTATTTTTTCTCTCTTGCTTTGTTGGTGTTTATTTTTATTTATGTTTTTAGCTTCACGTTGTATTCCGCACATAGCAGGGCAGGCAGAGGGAACCTGGGAACCTAGTGTTAAGATAATACGTTCTCCATTAGGACATTTTCGTTCTCCACTCTGCCTTTTGCTTTGTCTCGACGCCAAAACTAAGATATGAAAATATTAAATATTTTATTTCCTCGAATTTAGGCGCGGCGTTGAGTTTTGCCACTCAAAACGCAATGCCTCCAGAATTCGGCAGAAAATGGGGAACGGAGTGTCTTGACACTATGTTCCCTCTGTCTACCCCGCTGTGTGTGGGATACAGCGTGGGATACAGCGCGATCGCATAATTATACCCTTCGCCCCAATTGACTGCAAACAACAATCACAATTTATTATTTTTAAAAAAATTAACAATAACATATCACATATTCTATAGTAAACATAAAATAACATTTTGTTAATTCAATTCTTAACGACTATAGGACTACTAGCTTAAAATTATAATATTTATATGAAAAATGTTAAAATTTACGATAGCGCACTAGAAGAATTTCACAGTTTATACACTACACGAAGAAGGCAGCTAAAAACATTCATTATTTTTTTTTTAGCTTCACGCTGTATCCCGCACACAGCAGGGTAGGCAGAGGGAACCTAGTGTTAAGACACTCCGTTCCCCACTTTCTGCCGAATTCTGGAGGCATTGCGTGTTGAGTGGCAGAACTCAACGCCGCGCTTAACCTCGACACCAGAGCGAAGAAATGGAAATATAAATTTAAGTAAATATTTCATCTCCTCGAGTGGGGATCGAACCCACAACCAGTCGGTTTTGCAGTCA
>JAATLQ010008186.1:0-27493 GCA_013421005.1 Heliconius erato x Heliconius himera | reverse complement strand
GTAAATTTACATTCATGTAAATTGCAATACAATTTTTTTCGATTTTTGTTCGAATTTGTATATACATTATAAATATTCAGTGCACCGGTAAGTCTTTTGCTTTTTTATAATCGACATTCAATGTAATTCAAAATAGTTTTATTCTTTATTTGTCTGTATTTTTTTTTCATTCAAAAACCTTTTAACATTTTTTAAACTACAAATTTCTCCTGAAAATGTTGAAAAAATACTATTTTTATTATATTATACTGTTTTATATTTTTTGTAAAGATTTTTTTTGTTTAAGGTAGGGTTTTTAAGTATTCTAATGCATATTTCAATAAATGTTGCAGCAGTATAAAATGCAGGTATATACATTTTTAAATATTCTATTCAGTTTTTTACACATGCTTGTCATAGTTAGGCTATTAGTAATAAATAATTATTAATAAAGCAGCTTCACGCTGTACCCCGCGCACAGCAGGGTAGACAGATGGAACCTAATGTTAAGATACTCCGTTTCTTAATTTTCACCGAATTCTGGAGGCATTCCGTATTAAGTAGCGGAACTTAACGCCGCGCTTTGCCTTGACACCAGAGCGAAGATATGGACATGTAAATTTAAGTAAACATTTGAGTTCCCCGAGTAAGGATCGAACCCACAACCAGTCGCGTTTACAGTCACACTTTATGCCCGTGCGTCACGGCTGGCCAAACTTAATAATAATTTTATTATTTTATATTTAATAATAATAATTTTATTATATTATATCACTACACCAATAATTATTATAAAAAAGCAAAACAATTTCACATCAATATTTTAAAAAAGACACACATTTTCCCATGAGGCAACTTAGAAACCTGGCAAGTATCAAATGTATCGAACTTACTCTTACATAAAACATATCGTTTGACAACAACAAATTTATTTAAACTTATATTAGCATCCCTTTCAGCATACAGAATGTATATATGATATATGTAAGTACATATATCATATATAGAAAATATATATATTTAAAAATGAACGTAAGTACGAGGTACTATAATCTTACGAAGATAGAATATAAAGTGCCAGGGTAGATACACCCGCATCTACGCATATTGAATTATTATTCGTCACCTCCAGGAACACAGGAAGCGAAGACAGGATGTGACGTATAATATATTTGATTATTAGGTATTGAAGATGTTATTTTATTTTATTTTTTTCATTATAGATACCGAAATACTAATAAATAAAGTAAAACTTCGAATCGTAATTTTCGTTTTGAAAGAGAACAAAATAAGAAATCGTATAATTAAAGTCAGATAAATTGGATAAGAAAAACCTTAAGAAATTTAAACGACAAAACAATTTGTTTATATATTATTTTGAAAGGGAAACAGCAAATATGTGTATAGAATATCTAAAAACAACTGAAACCTTATCATAAAATATGTAATATATTCTTCAATTTTTGTTTAAAAAATTCAACACCAGCAAAATGAACAAAAGTACCTACGTATATTAAAATAAATGTCTCCATTATAATAATTTTCAATATAAAAAAGCCTTTAAAATGAGTCGTGTTCGGTTCATGAAATACTACATAGTAAAATTGTAAGAGACAACCACAATTTCATCGTACATTATAACTATATGGCGAGGCCAGTCGTGGCCATAGGCACAAAGTGTGACTGTAAACGCGACAGGTTGTAGGTTCGATTCCAACTCAAGGAAAAGAAATATTTAATGTTTTCATTTCCTCGCTCTGGTGTCGAAGCAAAATATGGCGTTGAGTTCCGCCACTCAACACGCAACGCCTGCAGGATTCGGCGGGAAATAAGGAACGGAGTGTCTTAACACTAGCTTGTTTCTGCCTACCCTGCTGTGTGCGGGATACAGCGTGACGTTATAAATAATGATAATAATAATTGTAATGTAAAATGATTTGCATTAAATTATGAATTTTATCAGTAGAACTAACCAATTCAATTTATATTCGGACAAGCCTGTTCACATTAAATTAAGTTAAGCGAAGCAATCTAGGCATGTTATATTTATGCACTTCCCGACTTAATACCTGGTGGCATTTTCAATTACAGGTTCAAGCATCGAACATTATAGTTCATAATTTACATTTAAATCTGCCTTAAAATCTGGCTCACGTTGTATCCCGCATAAAGCAGGGAAGGCAGTGGGAACCTAGTGTTAGAAACTCCGTTCCCCACTTTCCGCCGCATTTTTCAAGGCATTGCGTATTGAGTGGAGGAACTCAACGCCGGGCTTTTGCCTTAGTGCCAGAGCGAAGAAAGGAAAATATTAATAAATAATAATTCGTTACCCTGACTGGGGATCGAACCTACAATTGTCGCGTTACAGTCACTCCCTTGTGCTGCCGCACCGCACCAATACGACCTCATACATAGCTCATAATATATGGATTTAAAACTAAAAACAAAATATTATTTCATTGTAAAAATCATAGTATGGACTATGATTTCGTAGTGGGCTATTATTATTTAATTATATTTTGTTTGTACATCCACAAATTGAGTAAATGTATGAATAATTTATTTATGTTATAGTTTAGATTTATTTCGATTTTTTAATGTTTTAGGATTTTACGGTTTTAATTGTAGGCCTGAATATATTTATATGTATATTGTATGGTTATATTTCTATCTATATCTATGCTTATAATAAAATCGAAATTATGTCTGTATATAAATAATATATAATAGAAACATAACAACCGATTAACCGATTTAGTTGTTTTTTTTAATTAGCTTATAAATAAAAATATACCATTTCAAACACTGTTGTTCGACAAAATTACTATAAATAACTGTTATATTAAACTGCCTGCAACTTTTATTTTCAATGTAGGTACAATATCTATTATTGTTTTTAAAGTGCTGTTATTTTTAATGAAAAAAAAATATAGATTAGTAAATTATTAATTATATAATACGAGCGGGGGAAGCCGCGAACGGGTCGCTAGTATTAAATACATTTGAAGTTGTGGTTGATAATTCTGGTTCATAAGCGACGAGGCCGATTCAGTAACATTATATCTCACATAAATCTTATTCTTACAAAGGAAGCTCAAATAAGATTAAACTGACCGTTAATTGACAAGGGGGCCCGTTGTCCGTCATAATTGCTTCTTGAAGGAAGTAAGTAACACGACACTCTATATTGTGGTCGACGAAAACTGAGTTTTTTTCCTTTGATTTGATTTATTGACGTTCTTTTAGGCCAGTCGTGGCCCAGAGGTATAAAGTGTGACTGTAAAATCGACTGGGTGTGGGTTCGATCCCCACTCAAGGAGATGAAATATTTATTTACATATATATTTTTATTTCTTCGCTCTGGTGTCGAGGCAAAGCGCGGCGTTGAGTTCCGCCACTCAACACGCAAGGCCTCCAGAACTCGGTGGAAAATGGGGAACAGAGTGTCTCAACACTAGGTTCCCTCTGCCTTCCCTGCTGTGTGTGGGACACAGCGTGAAGCTGATTTAATTTTTTTTATCACTTCTTTAAAGACTTTTGGTTTGCGTCTGTTGTTAGAGACATTTATATTTTTTCTATGCAAATAAAAAAAAACGTTATCACTGAGTGATAATCATATCCACTACCAACGCTGTAATTTGATTTATTACGACTACACTACAGTAGAATGTACTATTAAATATTAAAATAAAACACCGATATGTTCCTTAAATTACAAATTGAATTTGATACAACTGCATTAAGCCTTTTTAATGTAACTAGGGATAATAATATATTATACATAAATAACTAATGAAGCGTGAAGGTGAAATATATACATACGAGTACATACATTCTGTCATATTTGCAATATTACAATCTATCAATAGTAAATTGATATCTAAACTAGATTGAGCAGTTAAGAGATTTATCTTAAAGTAAAATATAATACTTTAAAAGAGTTTCAATCGTATTAACATAAAAAAAATGACAATCTCACATTTGTGAGGATGGATGTTTGTTTCACTTTCAAGCAAAAACTACTGAACTGATTTAGATGAGACTTTACATTGAGATTGCTTATATATCAGAACAACACATAGGCTATAAATAATGTGCAGATTTAATAATTTGACCATAATATAATAAGCAGGCGAAGCCGCGTTTGGGTAGCTAGTGATGATGTAATAGTATTATAGTTAAGGTGTCAGTTACAACTTTATATGTAAGGACGTGCGTGCTCCACTATCTACTTTTATTTATAGGAATGATTCAAACAACAATTTGAAGTAGATTTTCTTGACAACACTTATATTAAAATTAAATATTAAAAATATGACATTAATTGTAACGAATTTTGGATAGAACTGTACCTATGTAATATATACATAGCTAACTGTTTATTTCCAATCTTATAACACCACGTGAATTTAGAATATATTATCGTAAATTACGTTTATAAATTTTGCCACAGTATTATGAAAAATAATAATTTATAACAATATTTATGTAAAAATATAATTAATTTTTATATAAAACAAACTAGTCTACAAAAATATATCATAAACACACTCCCAAAAACAATAAAAGTTATAATTATGTATAAATATAATCTGAGGCCGGTCGTGGCGCAGGGGCACAAAGTGTGAGTGTAAAATCGACTGGTTGTGGGTTCGATCCCCACTCGAGGAAGTGAAATATTGATTTACATTTATATTTTCATTTCTTGCTCTGGTGTCGAGGTAAAGCGCAGCGTTGAGTTCCGCCTCAGCACGCAACGGCTCCAAAAATTGGCAGATAGTGGGGAACGGAGTATCTAAACACTAGGTTTCCTCTGCCTACCCGGCTTTGTGTTGATTTATTTATAACCTGAACAAAACCAAGCAGCCCAACCAGTGAAATTATAATATTACTACAATATAGACATTGCCCAAGCGGATGTAGCCATTTGAGACGTCTGTCCAATTAACCAGCCAACAGTGTATCAAAGCGTAATCGATGTGTATTATTGGACCGCGAAGTTAAGATTGTTTTTGTTTCTTTGCAACAGATATTTGAACAATCTCTATCTCTATCCCCATTCAGTATTCCTTTGATTAAATTCGCTGGATCGCTGAAGGTAGCTATTATCTTCTGCTATTTTGTTATTACGTTTAAATGGAACGTCTTTGGTTTTGGTATTTTATGGACATTGTTGTAGCTTTGCCTTTTTAATTGCGCTGGTGTTGTATTTAAATGGAGAATTAGGTTATTGTCGATATTTTTGGATAATTTAATAAATTTTGAGGCCAGTCGTGGAGCAAGGGAACAAGTTTGTGCTTGTAAATGAGACTTGGTTAGATTCCCAGTCAAAGAATATTGAAATAGATTCATTTCTTTGCTCTGGTGTAGAGGCAAAGCGCGCCGTTGAGATCTGCCACTCAACACGCAATTCCTCCAGAATATGCCGGCCTGTGGAAACAGATAGGTCCCCATTTTCCACCTTCTTTAACGCTAGTTTTCCTTCCTGCCCTTCCTTAACATTAGGTTCCCTGCCTACTCTGCTGTGTGTGGGATGTAGCGTGACGCTAAAAAATAATAATAAAAAAAATAGAATCAAAATATAATAACTCTCGTAAATTAAATCACAACGCTTCGCAATTATTTAAAACCAAACCGATTTTCATTATCTATAATTATATAACCTTACGAGATAAAATATCTACGAGCCTTGTAGCTTATATTGAAATATGCATTGGTTTCACATATATACTATATTTCATAAGATATACTTATAAAGAAAACCTAGTTATATTCTATTTACTTTCGTTTTATAAAAAAAAAGCATTTATATTGACACTATCTCAAGTGAAATTTGAATTCATAATATTATTTCATATAAAATACCTACTCTATAGTGAAAAAGCAGCGTAGACTTCCAACACTTAACATACAAATGACTCGAATTTAAGCGTAAAGGAGAAAGAAGTGACTTAACACTATTGACTTTAATTATTTTGCCATTATATACGTGAAATAAAGTATGCAGCTAAAAATATATTGTACAGTCATTTACATTCATACTAAAAAACTAAACGTATATTACAGTATATTACTACATATACCGAAGCTTTCTTTAGATTGAAGCGAAGCGGGCACAGTGAGCAAGCGATCTTATCACTGTCTTGTCAGTCCTTTTCTACAACCCTCTTTTAAAAGAAGCAAAAAAAATATATAGCAGGCATTCTTTTGTCATTTATCTTTTGAAAAATAGTTTCTTTTATAAAATAGGATTTGTGTTGTATCAATTATATTTAACTATTAATTTCCAGATGGAAGGTAAGGAGGTTTTTAATATTTGGATGATGAATTTATTATGTTCTTAATAAACTATATAATGTCTTGGAGCACGGTTTAAAAAAGATAAAAAAAAATTAAATTAAATAAACCAAAATGGGAAGTTACCAACGTAAGCATTTTGATCACACAAAAAAATGTAAAATAAGTAGAAATATATATGATAAATTAAAAAATAATTTCAAAATTGATATAAAATGTAATTTATTTCAACTAGTGAAGTACTACATTCGAGTAATATTTATTGATGAGCAACATAAATATTTATGGGAAACTAAGATGGCGTTCGATTCAATTTAACTGATTCAAAGAGTACAGAAGCGTCGTTCTTAGGTATTTTCACAAAGCATTTCTTTTAATGCATTTCCAAATATAAGAGTAATGTAATGAATGAACCATTTGCCTAATAGCTGTCGTTTCTTGTGCCAGTATTTTAAATTTTTAACGGTAATCTGTTAAGTCCCTCCTTGAGAACATTGCCTGCCTTTTTATTCCATCAGTAATTTAAGTAGGAAAAAAGAAGAATTAAAATGAAGAAAGTACAGGAAAGTGTTTACTTTTTTCCCGCACTCAGCAGGATAGGCAGATGAAACCTAGTGTTAAGACACTCCGTTCCCCATTTTCCCCAGAATTCTGGAAGTATTGCGTGTTGACAGAACAAAAGCGGCCAACAAATGAAAATATTGAAGTTCCCAAAAGCGAGAATCGAAGCCACGACCTGTCGCGTTTACAGAAACACAGTTGTGGCCCTGTGCCACGACTGGCTTCACCTTTTATATGTACTTACATATAATTATATAACGTAAAAGTATTTAGAAGAAAACTTTCACAATGATATTATTAGGTTAGTTTAACTAGTTCATTTGAACTTGCTTGGTTCCATTAACCTTATGCGGCCAATTAGCAATAAAGGCACAGATGGTCTTCCGGTGGAAAGAAGACACTTTACATTCCACCTCATATAATTGCTATACTACTTAGTCCTAACGTTACTTAATTTTATAATTACATATTTAAGATAATAAATAGAAGGACATAATATTTTTTTTCTAGTTCAAATTATATTGATTTAAAACGAATTACTGTACATAGTAACGTTTCCAGGAGGCGCGGTTTCAATTCCCGCTACGTTCAAATTTTTATACGTTTTCTAAATAAGTAGTAACATACAAGTTAAATTTTACATTGTATTATATATCAAACAATAAGCAAAATATAATTAATTTTTTTTTGCTCTACGAGGGAAAGCGCGGCGTTGAGTTACGCCATTCGACACGCAATTTCTGGAGAATGAGTGGGGACCGGATATTTTAATGGGAACTGAGTTTCTTAACACTGGGTTTCCAGGTTCCCTTTGTCTACCCTACAGCTGTGCGAAATAGACTGTGTAGCAAAAAAATAACCTGGTCCGGTGTATGACACAATTCTGGCCGCTTTTTATGGTTCCCTACAAACGATAAACGTGTTATAGTATAGACTATAGTTAAAATCGGCAAATGGACTTAAAACAAAAAATATTTTCAATTCATACAAAAAAACATAGCCGTCCTTTAAGAACTCTTGTTTTTTGAGGATGAAACTCATAAACTATATTATTGTATTACTAACACACAGTTTTATAAATCAGTTAAACTAAGCAATAGCAGGGATACAAGTTCGGATATGGGTTCGATCTCCAAAGAAATGAAATATTAATTTCAATTTATATTTTCATTTGACGAAAGACGTTGACTTCCGACACTCAACACACGATGCCTCCAGAATTCGGGAAAAAATGGGAAACAGAGGTTCCCTCTACTTACCCTGCTGCATGCAGGCTACAATCGTGAATATCTAACAAAGTCATTAGTACTATGGAAGTTTAATCAAAATATTTACAATCTGAACGCCGATATCTTGATTAAACGACAAAAGCAAACTTTTAGTTGGTGAGCATCGCATAATGAACCGAAACTTTCAATCAAAGGAATTATAAACCTTATTAAAGTGACTTCTATTGTAATTAATTACTTTGTTCTTATTAAATCCTTGTCTAAATATTGATAAAATAGAAATACATGGAATTTACTTTGAAATATTATTTGTTATATAAAGAATTTAGTTTTGAAATTTCTCTGATTAGAATATACAATTTACTTATTTAACGTCGAATATGTTTATACACTCGAATTTTAGTTGACTACATTTAATCATATTCTTAACAAAATCGATATTATACCTATTGAGAAGCGTACTATAAATTAAGCTTCAGGCCAGTCGTGGCACAGCGACACAAGTGTGTGACTGTAAACGCGACCGGTTTGATTCTCACTCTAGAAAATGAAATATTCAATATTTTCATTTCTTCGCTCTGGTGTCGAGATAAAGCGCGCCGTTGAGTTCCGTCACTCAACACGCAATGCCCCCACAATTCGACGGAAAGTGGGCAAAGGGAACAGAGCCTTAACATTAAGTTCCCACGTGCACTCTACCTAGCGTAATGCTTAAAAAAAGTTAATAATAATAAACTGTAACATAAATTATATTATTGACTTCCAACAATAATAATTAAATTAATAAACAATATACGCAAATACATACATACATACATATAACAGAATTTCTACAAAACAATACTATATGCTAATTTACAATCAACGTGGCCCTTTATACTGTCGTCAACTCTAAGGAATTCTCGATCAACGCTCTACATGACTCATGCTAGCGGGTCATAATCGGACTGATGGCTTTAATAAATCTTATTAGATACGCAAAGTGGCTCTATACGATGTATTAGAGGCTTTATATGGTGGTACGCTCTATTCTAGCTATTTTAGAATTGAAATGTCAATTTACATCGTTTTTTTTTATAATGATTATTGATAAAAATATTAACAATTTAGAATACATATGTTTTTGTACGAGGTGGGATTTTCATGTGTCTTTTTGGTCGTTTTTAAGAGATCTAGTCATATAAACTGCGCGTAAACGTTATTCTAAAACGATAATTTTGTAACATGTCTTTGTTACTTTCAATTTTTTCTATGAAATTTATTGTAGAATCAAAATTATCAGTATATGTGTAAAATAATATATACATTTAATTAATTAATATTAATGATATAAATGTACTAAATTTATATTTAAAAAACATACGTATTAATAATAGTGTTGATATTTAAAAAAACAGTCCTCCGAAAATATGTTTTAAAAAATACATAGAATACTATTTGAAAGTAGATTTGGCAAAAAAAATACTTTAAGTAATTACAGTAAAAGGAATATACTTATATACAGATATCAAATAAATCCATTGTTTCACAGCAAGAGCGATACGCATTCATCGTCCATAGGTATACTGTATAGAAAGTCACCTGCACATATAGGATTCATATTTCCATAGTAATGCTTCCTCCATTTTTTAATCTTCAGGGAGTCGAATTTTTAAAAGCCTCTCTCGTATGAAGCGAACATTACAGAATTTCTGAAGTAGTAAGGTTTTAATGGGAAGTATTGTATAATATATTTTTTAATTTCGTTATAAGCTTTTTTCCTAAGCTTTAAGTCATAAAAAAAGGAAGAAATTAGTTTTACTTTTGTTTCTCAATCAGTCGTACATTTTTCATATACATACATATATATAATTTAACATTCTGTCAAAGCAAATAAAACAAACAGTTGGTTAACCAACAAAAAAAATTTATACTTCATTAAGCTACACCTAAATTATTCGTGTTTCTGTTGATTGCTTAAATTACAAAGAAAGTTTGTTCGTAAGTTCCTACCTTAATTTTACTTTGAAACTCTGCAAAAATGATGATTTATGACTACTAATACCTAACTGTAGGTATAAATTGTTTCAAATAGTTTTGCCTTATCATGCGTGTGGTAAATTTCAACTTTACAAAGTGAATTACAATAAATATTACTTATATAATAATAGTACTAACTTATTACTGTTTTATATTTTGTAAATAATTTTGTAAAATATTACTGTTTTAAATTTTAACTAACAAGTAACTCTCACTCACACATAATTTATTTAAAAAATACTTCATTCAGTATAAGAATTTCCTAGCTCCAAAATGTATATGAAAGGGCTTACATCAAAAGCATAAAACTTTGTATTAAAAAATAACTTAAAAAAATTTACGTTTGCAAAACACGAACTCGCCTAACAAGTTCTTAACTTGGCGTCTACCAAGTACCGAGTGGACTAGAAAGGCGTTCGTACCGCCTCCACTCAAGTGCACTCAAAATAACAAACTAAACACAGTTTAAACCTAAAACAAAGTTTAATTAAACGTGAAAACCGGTTGTATTGCAATATTTACATGCTAAATGTCAAATAACTTAGTCAAAACTTTTAAAGTTTACCTCTGACAGGTCGGAGTCGCTTATAATTTTTTCGGTGATAGTAGGCTTCTTATCAGCCAGAGCTAAGCCAAGGTACATCACTAGTAACATCACTTTGGGTCCCATTGTGCCAAAACTTACTTCACTATCACAGTCACTCGCGTAAGCCGTCGGAACAGACGCGCGGCGTGTTTCGATACGCGGCGATAAATGCCGTGACCGCGGGAGGCTACGTGCGGCGTCTCTATCCTGCTCCCGCAATACAGCCAAAGTACTGGCAGTACGGTCAGACAGTTCTCTGGTCATTCAAATATAACGAATGTTGAGAAGGTCACTAACGGATTTTAAGGTTAATGTCAAATATAATGATTAAGTCTTTTTTGTCTTTTATTTGTATGTATTTCTGATTGATAGTTTAAAAGCTAAATGTTACGCTTATTTTGATTAGTCTTCTTAATGATAGATCATTTTAACATTTAACATTTTTCATTTTTACTAAATTAGATTATTTTTACTTATTATTTGGATGATATAAGTATTTTTTTCATATGCAATTATGTAAAATACATATTTTTTAAAATAAAAATCAGAGATATCATGTCGTTAAATGTTGTATATATAGATACATGCTTTAATTAATGGTGTAATTTATACTGTTCTCTTTTATTCTATCTGTTAATTTAAGTCAACTCAATAAGAAAATATGTTTATATTATTTATTAAAAACAATGCAAATTTAATATAGGTATCTGTATCTATATATAAAAAAATCTTTAAATTTCAACAGTTTTTTAAAGGTTTTTAAAAATTAAATATTTTATATCACGTTTATAGTCAATAATAGTTCCTAATAGGTACAGGTGAAAAAAGACGAGACAGAGACAAAAGACACCAAGAGCTGCATTTCTTATTTTACATTTCGTCTACCGCAAGTGGTGGAAGAATTGAAATATTATCTTAACCCTAGATTACTAACCTTATTTTTCGACGCTTATTACGAACCTTCGTCGTTTCGACTACGCTATTTGTTACAAGGGATAATGTATTTTATTTAAATGAAACGTGTATGTTTTTATTTTTTTTTTATTAATTATTTATATCTTTTCTTTCTATTTGTTATGTTTACATGAACCAAAATATCATAATTATTAACCATCAGCCTTAAGAATAAGATCATAGATTTTATGCAAAATCTACAATAATAACATATTTAAAGTTGTTATATAAGTATTATGCAAAGTAAATTTAACAAATAATCTCTAAATATTAAAAATAAGTAATGTAATAAACTAATAAAATAAAAATTATGGTGAAAATCTAGCAATTAATACATTTGTGACATATGTCAAGTTTGTCCTCGTCGCACGACGATTTATTGCACTTTCAGTCATCCAACATCCTTTGCTTTGCGGACAAAAGGCACATATTTACCTTTTTCTTTGCACAGCAGGTACACCGGAGGTCCCAATTGTAGAATTCGAAGTAATCCTTCCTGACATGTTTAATATCTATGTATTTTAGTCCCGCAGATCAGTTTAAAGAGTTGATATTGTCAATCTCTTTTACATGTGTGATTCGATTAGCTTGTGATACAGAGCTTTTAGGTAATCACGTCTCGGTAAAGGCTTTTTGTTAGCTTATATATATTATAAGTTACATAAATAACGTAACTATTTATAAATGCAATGTTTAGCATTCTATAAAAAAAGGCACAATAGCCAGCGTGTTTTTCTATTGCAAGCATCCAATTTGCCTACACCTTTAATTTCCTTGTAAAATTCAACAAGGAATTTCATCACTACTTCGTATCTGACTGTCTTGACCTGAAAGTTGCTGCTAGGTCAAAGTAGAAACTTCATCTTCACCATCTGTTTCATAAGCAGGATCAGCTTCAAGGTGGTCTTCTTCCTCACTCCCTGATGAATTTTCTATACCGCTGTCGTCTTGTAATAATAACTGACAAATCACATCTAAACAACGAATAATAAATAGCATTGAATATAAACAAAATAAATAAACAATGCAAAAAATTACGCAAATATAAGCTAACTAAATAATACAAAATATGACGTTATTACTAACCTTCGTCGATTCGACGAGCCATGGTTGGTAGAATGGCGCTCACGGGCCCGCTGCGCTCAAAGCATTATCATCAGTCGCGGGGGCAATGGGTTGACATAGATTACCTAAAGTATGGAAGCAGTACGATCCCGCGCGCAAAAGTTAACACGATTTGAACAAAACTGCGTCGTCGAATCGACGAAGGTTCGTAATCTAGGGTTAATTAAATATTATATCATTTTTCGCTCACCATTTCTGGTGGGTAAAGAGGTAGAAAATAATTAGGTTTAAGCAAAAAAAAAACGTTTACTCATTTTGTGACCCGATAAAAAAAACACATTTAGGTGGCTTCATGTTACATAATTAAATAAGTAATAACAATAGTAGTTGGAAGCACGCAAAATATTATATTTTTCGAGCATTTCATTGCACTCATATGGTATTTAGATATTTTTCTTTGAATGAGCAATATCTCGAAAACATAAAAATTAAAGGTAAAAAATAGTTGTAAATCACAACCTCAATAACTGTATCAATTTGTCTACCAATCTAAGAATCAACCTGTATAACAGAATATCGACAGTACATACGTAAATTACATAAAAAAACACCTATTATTTTTACAAATCACCGTCAACACAATACGACAAATGACAATACAAAACAAAACCGAACTCCCACAATAGATTGGGGAAGTATTTCTTTCCACTACACAATCAGTTCTCATCACTTTTATCAGCACATCACTATAAGCAGGTAGAAATTGGGAATTCTTTATAAAAACAAGGCACAATTGGTTGCGGGTGTGGGTCGCGCATCTTAAACAGGTATTTCCTGCTGGTACCTCGTGCCAAACGTTAATATTTTATTATATAAATAATATTAGCTAATGTTGAATACGATATTGAGTGTGACGTGATGACATGTAGCTTATTATCGGTTATACAGTAGTTGCAGGCAGTAGTATCTGTTATGGGTTCGTTTCTTGTGGCTTTGTGTTTTTTTTTTAAATATAGCTTTTGTACACATAAATAGGCTGTTTAGCCTGCGTGGCGCAGTGGCAGAAGCGTGTGACTGTAAACGCGACGGTTATGGGTTCGATATCCAATTGGGGATTGATGAATTAATTTTAATTTTAATTTCTTCGCTCTGGTGGCGAGATAAAGCGCGGCGTTGAGCTCCGCCACAAACACACAAGATCTTCAGAATTCAGTGGAGTGTCTTAATATTAGGTACTCTCTTCCTACCCTGCTGTGTGCGGGATACAGCGTGAAGCTGAATATTTTCATTCATTAAGAAGACAAATCTCGGCGTTACGCTCCGTCATCCCACATGCAATGCCAAAAAATGCAAAGTTGAGAATGGAGTGTCTTAACTCTTAATTTCTCTGCCTACACTGTTATATGCGGGATACAGCGTGAAGCAAAAAAAAGAACTTAAACCTAAAAGAACGATGTTATTGTTTTACGCCAAATTTTAATAACCTATCTCCAACGCCAATCTTAGATTGTTTCATATATCTATTCAATCTAGAGATTGGATAGATATATGAAACAATCTAAGATTGACGTTGGAGGTAGGTTATTAATATTGGGCGTTATAATTTAATTAGGCCAATCCATTTTATCATCTCTCAAAGAACCAAAACCATACTAAAATCTACGTAAAAAAATTATATTTACTACTAAAGCTAAAATATATTTTTAAATTATTTATATTTTAAAATCGCAAACCTTGTGACGTCAATGGTCATTATTAACTTTGTACACTACAACATTGTCATATATACAAAGGTACTGAACATTACCTAATAAAATATGACGAATGATAGGAAGCTCTATTTCTCTATGAAGAGTGAAAATGCTCGAGTGCTTAGCATATTTGTAAAATATTTATTTGAAAAATGGTATCTATATAATATTATTGAGGACAGTCGTGGCGCAGGGGCACAAAGTGTGACTGTAAAACTGGTTGTGGGTTCGATCCCCATTCAAGGAGATGAAATATTTACTTAAATTTATATTTCCATTTCTTCGCTTTGGTGTCAAGGGTAAGCGCGGCGTTGAGTTCTGCCACTCAACACGCAATGCCTCCAGAATTCAGCAGAAAGTGAGGAACGGAGTGTCTTAACACTAGGTTCCCTCTACCTACCCTGCTGTGTGCGATACACAGTGTGAAGCTGATTTAATTTATATATTTTTTTTACATAATATTATATATAAAATGTATTTTGTGATGTTATTAGCCTCAAGGACGTTCTGACCGTAAACACTACGATAAGTTTCATTCCCAATTGGGGTAATGAATAATTTACATTTTCTCTCCAGTAACAAAATGAAGCGGGCGCCTAGTACTGCTACTTAACACACCAAGTTTCGAGAATTGGGCGTAAAGTGGGGAACGAAGTGTCTTAACACTTGGTTCCCTCGGCCTATCCTGCTGTATGCGGGATACCTACAGTTAGAAGCTAAAAAATATATGTCTATTACATTCATTGTAATTAAGTATATTTATTAATATTTGAGAGTAACTCTGTAATAGAGAAAGAAATGGCATAATATTAAAATATTTTTCTCGTTTTCTAGCAACTTCTTAAATTTCAACCTGCTATATTCTGTAATGAAAACAAGACTAAAACAGATACGACCGCTCAACTGTGGTCATCGAAACACTCATCTTATATTCAAATTTATGAGCTAGTTTCGACTGGGGTTATTATACATCGTCTTTCTCTAGTCATAATGTATTGACGTCGTATTTTGGCGCAGTATACGGAGTAAAATATTATTATTTTTGTCTACTACTAATACGTATCTGTATTTAAATGATATATTAAGTATATTTTTTAGATAAACAAAATAAGAAACATTACGATTCCATTTTAAATAAAACTATTTTAACCGGATTAATCGCGTATATTTTGTATATTTATACATTTTTGGAAACCCGACGTTTCGAACACTTTGCAGTAGTCCGTGGTCACGGGTAGACTCTACCCGTATATATATATAGTTTTATTTAAAATGTGTAATAATCGTGAAAATCAAAGAACTTATTATTACGATTCCAGTCTATTTTCAGTATAGTTAGGGTTCTCTTACTAAGAGCTAAGTTTTTTTGTGAGCTTCACGCTTCATCCCGCACATAACAGAGGGAACCTGGGAACTAGTATATATAAGACACTCTCGAACTTCCATTAAATTCTGGGGGCGTTATGTGTCGATAGACCAGAGTAATAAATATTAAATAATTAATTTCCTTAAAAAAATATAGAACAAAATTTAATTAATTCATTTCGGCAAAATAAATTTACTTAATAAATAAAACAGACTCAAAATGTAACAAATTGTATTTATTTTCAATTATTTATAATATCTGTATTATATAATTAAATTTAATTATTGATTATTTTTTTTCAAATTGATATAACTTTTGAAACGACGCTTGTGAGGCGGGCGTTAATAACTGCGACACAGTTTCATACTACTGTAGTTATTATCGTCTTAAACTGTTTTTGTTATGCACGAAAATTTTTGAAATAAATAAAAAAATATATATTTCAATAAATATTATATATTGCTAAAGATTAAAGCTTAAGAAGGAGAATTCCTTTATAAATACTCAAGCTATTTCTTCTGCGTACCTCTGGATAAGTCCACGGTAAACATATTCTAAGGAAAGCATAGTTGTCGTGGTTCCCGTAAATATTATCAAAAATATTTTATTATAAGGTATTTGTAATAATCTTTCAGGTAAAATAGTATCCGTATAAAATTTTAAATGAGGCCAGCCGTGGCGCAGCGGCACGAAGTGTGACTGTAAAACCGACTGGTTGTGGGTTCAATCCCCACTCGAAGAGATGAAATATTTACTTAAGTTTATATGTTTCCATTTCTTCGCTCTGGTGTTGAAGCAAAGCGCGGCGTTGAGTTCTGCCACTCGACACGCAATGCCTCCAGAATTCGGCAGAAAGTGGAGAACGGAAAACAAAAAAAAGAAATACTTAATATGTAAATTGTTCATTCATTTGAATAGATAAGCCATAGGAAAAAATAAGATATTAAATCAAAAAAATCTATATTGCATTCCTCGGTAGATGGAAGCTTTGTATATCGTTATTTTATATGATAATTTATCATTTAATAGAAAGAAGCAATTAATTATGCATTTTCTATTGAACGTGACATATATGAGCCTCTTGAGGATAAATCTGTATAAGCATACGCTATATTAAAAGTTTATATTGGATCTTTGTCTACATATTGTATTTATTTTGTAAATTCAATTCCGAATAGTATTGACAACGAAGTGTTTTAATATTAGGTTCCGAGGTTCCCTTTGACTACTGATAAAAAAATAATATCTTTACTAATATAATAAAACGGAAGAGTGGGGGGAGTTAACACTAGGTTTCCTCTGCCTACCCTGTTGTGTGCGGGATACAGCGTGAAGCTGAAGAGTTTGCTTGTTTGTTTAAGCGCTAAGATCTCTGGAGCTATTGATCGGATTTTCATTTTTTTTGTTTTGTATGAAAGCTACATTTCTCAGGAGAGCTATAGGCTATATAATGTCACGATGCAATTCTCAGTTAGCTTTAAATAACAATACATATAATAATGAACACAATCTAATTTCTTGAAGCTCGTTTGCTGCAGAAATAATTAAATATATGTCAGTACATTATACTACAAAAACATTCAATTTCATTAGTTCTTAAGAACTTTTGAACTTGAACATTATATTTTTTGAATTTAAATCAAATCAAATGAAATAAGCTTCACGCTGTAGCCACACAGCAGGGTCGGCAGAGGGACCCTAATGTTAAGATACTCCGTTTCCCACTTTCTGCCGAATTCTGGAGGCATTGCGTGTTGAGTGGCGGAATTCAACGCCGCGCTTTGCCTCGACACCAGAGCAAAGAAATGGAAATACAAATTTATGTAAATATTTCATCTTCTCGAGTGGGGATCGAACCCACAATCAGTTGGTTTTACAGCCACACATTTTCACCTGCGCCACGACTGGCCTCACTTTAACTTTCTTGAATTTAAATATCGAATTTACCGTGAAGGCCATGTTAGTTGTAAAAACTATAAAATACAAGCTCTCGAATCTATCTCGTGATATTATATATTTTGTTTACTATGTTAGTTAATTATTGAAAGTTTTAAAAAAAATACATCCCATCTTCTAAACAAGTTACTTTGTAAGCTTCATGAAAACGCTGCTGTCTCTTAATTTATTAACCATGGAACAAAATTCAAGCTGCAACATAGTAGTGAAGTATGACGTGACTTTTTCACTAGAAATGAGGGGAGAATTTTGTAAGTATTTAGAATATAAAAACTCACAAGACATCTGCACTAAATGATGCAACTATATAAAAGATACCAGCTTCAACCAAGAGAACGGTAAAAATGAAAAAAATCTAATCAAAACAATGTAGAAAGCATACAAGAGACCTACAAGAAAACCTTAAAAGAACTGATCAGTCATGGTTGTAATTAATTATTGTGGATAAGACACTTCGCTCCTTACTTTCCGCTGTATTCTAGAGGCACCGCGTGTTGCATGGCGGACCTCAACGTCACGCTTTGCTTCGACCCCAGAGCGAAAAAATTAAAATATTAAATATTTAATTTCCACGAATGGGAATCGAATTCATAACCTAAACTGGCCCCTAATTTATATATGTATCATTATTATAGAATGTTCAAAAAGCTGGAAATAAAAACATTTCCCATATATGGCCTAAATATATATATGTATATGGTTATATTGCTGTTTGATGTCTGTCGTTTCTGCCAAAAAGCAAGGGGTGATAGAGAGCCCTCAGACAGGAGTAATTGTCGAGTGTCGTACATATTTATACGTATCTTCCTTTATTTTGATATAATGGATCTCAGTGAGAAGGGAACTGGGGACGTCGAATAAAGTAGTCATATGAACGCTTGTATATATCAACGAGAGTCAAGAGTCTTGCGGTGAGGTACCTTTATAATTGCTGTAAATACGTATATAGGTGTAACATATTTTTGTGGTAGTTTTGAAAGTAGCTGTATTGTCTTACATAGTTGTCTATTTTTATTTTTTATTTATAATTAAAAAAGCCAATCGTGGTGCAGCCGCATAAACGTGCTTTTCTAAAAGCGGCAGGTTGTGGGTTCGAATACCATTCGAAAAAATGGAATATTTAATATTTTTATTTCGAAATTAAATTTTGTTACCAAATAAAATCTATACACTAAAGATATCGATTAAAATATCATGTTTCAATTCAAATAAAACGGAACTCGAGTGTTAAGAATACTAAGCAGGCAGGCACCTAGGGCGCCGTTAAAAATTTAAAGAATATAAATATAAAACAAAGGCTGAACACGTCTGTCTGGTCTCGGCGATTTTGCGAGCGTGTTTAGAATAAGCCTACAAAATCAATTTTTTGTTATAACAATTATGCAGTAACAATTTAAATATTTTACTGACTCAATTTCCTGGGTATAAAATTATATTTTATGATAGTATAAAATTAAGGTTATAAATATTTTAGAGAATTACTCTAAATAATCCTCTATCAATTTATTTAATATGGAGTGGGACTGTAGTTATCGATTGACATAATCGTATATATCCACAGATTCCGTTCATTTCTTCACGCTGCACATAGTCGGGTAGGCAGAGGGAACCGGGGAACTTAATATTTCTACATTCTACTCCCCATTAAGAGTGACATTTAAGTTCCTTATTTTTTGCCGAACTGTGGAGTCATTCTGGTGTTGAATGGAAAAACTCAACGAAGCGCTTTTGACTTGTTACAAAAGCGAATAAAAAAAAATATTAATAAATAATAATTCATTTCTCCGATAAGGAATAAAACCACAACCTTCGCGCTTACTATGCTACATTAACACACTCCGTTCCCCACTTTCTGCTGAATTCTGTAGGCATTGCGTGTTGAGTGGCAGAACTCAACGCCGCGCTTTGCCTCGACACTAGAGCGAAGAAATTGAAATATAAATTTAAGTAAATATTTCATCTCGTCGAGTGGGGATCGAACCCATAACCAGTCGATTTTACAGTCACACTTTTGAGTTCTCTAACTTTTAAACATTTTAATAAAAAAAATCAATTATACCTACTTTTTTTTACAAAAAATTAAGTCTATACATTTTAAGGCGCGAAAAAAATAACAAGGCGAAAAAATAATATTTAAATATATAAAAAAAACCCTAATACAGCACGATCGGAACGTTAATTAGATACGCATGGTGACAGCAAAATGATCTAATGAAAATGTAAAGGCGCAATTTGGCAAGAGTTCTGTTGCTTATTTAGGCTAACATGACATTAGGGTTATGCATAATAAAGTTGTTAGAGTTCGAAGCACTGGCTCCAGGCCAGAATGCGTAACGATATATGTTGACGAAAAATTTTGTTGCGAAACCTGCTTCTCGTGACGTCTAATTATAAGTTGGAAACACTGAAATTATGATGAAAAAGCTGATAAAACTACGTTATATTATAACGAACTATATTTTTTTTATCTAAATTTATAATCCCAGTCGTGGCGCAATGGCACAAGCGTGTGGCTGTGAAAGAGACAGGTTGTTGGGTTCGATTCCTAATCGAGGAAATATAATATTTAATATTCATTTCTCTGCTCTGGTGTTGAAGCAAAACGTTGCATTGGATTCCGCCATTTAATATGAAATGCCTCCGGAAATCGGCGGAATGTGGAGAATAGAGTGTCTTAACAGTAGCCTCTCTCGGCCTTCCCCCTCCTGCATGCAGGATATGAATTAAGACTGCAAAATTAAGTCGACTAACTAAATCAAAGAACAATGTAGGAATATTTTTAAGCTATAAAAATATTTTTAAGCTATAAAAATATTTTTAAGAAAGTTCCAAGTTCCCAACATGTTCAGCTGAAGCTTTAGATTAGACCGCTCGTCGCTTGAAAAGACTTATAACGCCAATACTTGGATTTAGTGGACTCAAATAAATCTAAAAGGATGAGTGTGAAACATAAAAATAGAAATATTTTAAGTTTTCAAATATGCTTTTAAAGCAATATTTTTTAGTAGAATATAAGCATGTGCGTACATTTGTTTAGTGTCGCGCTGTATCCTGATACAGTAGGGTAGACAGAGAATTTAATGCTAAGACACTCCGTTCTCCAGTTTGGAATTCCCAATTTCGAATTCTGGAGGCATTACGTATTGAGTGGCGGAAATCAACGCCGCGCTTTGCCTCGACACCACAGCGAAGAAAATAGAAATGTTAAATATTTTATTTCCTCGAGTGGAAATCGAACCCACAACCTGTCAGGTTAACAGTCACGTTTTGCCCCTGTGTCCACGACTGGCCTCACAAATTTTTAAACATGAAACTTGTATAGCTGCATCGCTCATTTGGGGCAACAATTACTTGTTTGTTTTCAAACTATTGCAGGTGAGGTTACTAGAGTTTTTAAATAGTCTTTTCACATATATATTTTTTTTTTCATCTGTTGCTGTTGTTGCTGTATCCCGCATATAGCAGTGTAGGCAGTGGTAACCTAGTGTTAAGACGACTGTCAGACAATCCGTTCCCCACTTTTTGCCTTATAACCAGAAAGTGAAAAATGACAATATGGATAAATAATAATTCCTTCCCACGAGCGCGAATCGAACCCACAAACGTAGCGCAAACAGTCACATAGCCAAAAGTTGTTTTGTACACCTGTGCCATGCTACGCCACGGCGTTAATCTTTAGAACGTCACAGTTTACATTGGTTTATAATATATATTTCACAATTCGATATAAACTACTTTGGAATACATAAAATACTTAAAAGTCCAATAAATAAGTTAGTGCACCTTTGTACCTAGGGTAGCCTGAGTCCGGAAATATGAGGGGAGCTCGGAAATATGCGCGGGTTATTGAGTGAACCTTTGCCACAAAAAGTACAACGTGTAGCGTAAATCAATTGTAATGTGCAAGTGTTCCAAAAATGTTCAAATATCGTTTATTTTTATTATTTTTTGTGTTAAAATTAAAATTAATTTAAAAAAAATAAATTTAACACAAAAAAAATGTGTTATTTTCAAATTTTAATCTTAATTATGTTTAAATTATAAAGGATAGTTTTCAAAACAGAAATTAAATTTAAATTTAAACAAAATGAACGTATGCTTAGTAGTTTGAGTGCTTGAACGTTTTCCGGGAGATGTGGGTTCAAATTACAATACGTTATTCTACACTTATAAAAGGTACATATTTTTTCGAAGTGTATATAAATTTTAAACATAGCGGGATTTGTAGTCAAATCGCTTAGACGGTTTCCAAGAGGTCCAGATTGAAATCCCGCTACGATCAAAAATCTTTTATACTTCTAAAAAAAGTATATATTAGGTATATTTACTACACGTCCAACCAAATATTGCAAAGTTTAGCTTATATATTCTGTGGTCAGCAATTATATAGCACAAAATACAATGAAGTCACGGCAACCGATATCAGAACACGCTAACGAATATGCGAAACTAGTGTCGTTTAACTACGGAATACGCCCGGATGGACGCCAGCGGCAAAGTTGATAGTTGTTCAACCGAAATCAATTAGTTATAATAGGGAAATGTATCACAGCAAATTGAGTATACAGTGTAGTGAATTTTATCTTTGTATTTATATATATGAATATATTAGTTGGTATATTTGTTTTTATGGAATATATGTATACAAAGATGTTATTTTTAGGGTTCCCTAAAAAAAAAAGGATCCCTTATCACTTTACTAAATGTGTTAAGAGTTAACTTGTATACAGTATAAGTAGGAGCTAAAAGTACAACAGCGAAATCTTCAATATTTGTCTGTTTATTGGCCTGTCTGTGTATCATCAACGTACGGTTGAGTGCTAGTTAGTGGTTGCAGTCCCAGCTCTGAGGTCCTCAACCTCACGCGGTATGCGAAGAGAACACCTAGTGTAGTTATTTATCACCTATTTTGCACTTATTTTTAAAAGACGTTGATGCCTGTCAGGGCGCAGAAGCACAAAGTGTGATCGAAGACACGACAGGTTGTGGGTTCGATTTCCTAGAGACTAGAGGAAATGAAATATTTAATATTTCCATTTTCTTCGCTCTGGCATCGAGGCAAAGTGGCGTTCAGTTCCGCCACTCAACATGCGATACCTCCAAAATTGGACTGAAAATGGAGAAAGAAGTGTCTTAACAATAGATTTTCTCTGTCTATTAATTAATATTTTTTTTAAAGCATTTTTTTAATAGCATATACTTCTACATTTAACTTTCAATTAATTCCATAAATTTGTTATTTTGTTTTAAGTGTGTATGTGACTTTAAATTTAAATTATATACTGCTCATGTTTACCTTAATATGTTGGTGCCGAAATTACAGGGCTGCGGCAACGGTGTGGACATGCCGCAAACCATTTTGAGGACGTCGCTTTTATAATTCGGTCCAATTAGAAAAAATAACTTAATTACATATCTATTTCGATCCTATTGTGGGCCGGTATCACACGGCTTAGAAAGAAAGTAGAATTTAATAGTAATTTCTTTAATGTAAATGTATACGACATTTAAATAAAAGAAATCTACACATATAGTGATAAGTCTGGATTTTCCAATGGAATGAGATTTAAGTATTTAGGCGTAACTTACATATTATATATAAAAATAACAAATAGTCAATTGATGTGTCATCATTTGACAAATTTAATATTTGTCATAATTTTGGCGTAGCTTAAATGTAAGTGACTATAGGAGTATAAAGTTTCTTTATACAAGTATCTTATTCAAATTATTTCTCAATGGTAGGTCAATTTTTGTTAAGTTGTTAAATGTTGACGATATTTTTATATAATAATACTAACGACGCAAACGCGGTTCCAACCGTCTAAATATACCTATTGTTAAACAACATTACTGTAAAGTTTTATCTAGATCCATTTAGTAGTTTTTGCCTGAAAGTAGAACAAACACATTTATAATAATAATACAAATATCATATTTAATGTACAAATACTACCGCTTAGTAAGCCAATAAACAGTGTGTGAAATGTAACACTTTTTTCCTTTCCTCCACGAGATGAAAGGCTGACTGGACGTCGGGCGCGGAACAATGTGGCGCCTAATAGGATTTGGTACAGCTGTACAAAATCTATGGCCAACTGGTAGAGACGTCTAAGTCAATGTGTTTAGTTATTAGCGAATATTCGAGCTATTGTGTTCTGTGAAATAAATTTAATAAACATTTGAGGCCGGTCGTGGCGCAGAGGCACACAGTGTGACTGTAAAACCGACTGGTTGTGGGTTCGACTTGTTGAGTGTGCCCCCCCCCCCCCCCCCACTCGAGGAGATGAAATATTTACTTAAATTTATATTTCCATTTCTACGCTCTGGTAAAACGCGGCGTTGAGTTCTGCCATTCAACACGCAACGCCTACAGAATTCGGCAGAACCTTGGGAACGGAGCTCTTAGTTTGTCACTGTCACTAGGTTCCCTCTGCCTGTCCTACTGTGTGCGGGATACAGCGTGAAGCTGATTTAGTTTTTATTTTTAATAATTTTGTAATATATAGGTTTGATCGAAGCTATATTTGCTATTCCTTATGCGATTGATAAAAAAATGTCTTTATTATGTTCTGAATCACGTTGGGTAGACAGAGAGAGTTTAGTAATAATGCGCTCTATTTTCTAATTATTATCTAATTTACTCATATTTGATGATAAGAATCAACTTCCGCTTGCCCTTGCTTTAGTTTAATCTATTATTTTTCCAATTTTCCGGACATAGCAGATAGACCTGGGAACCTAGTCTCCCTCCGTTTCTATTAAATCACTGCCGTTCTCCGCTTTCAGCGGAATTCTTGAGATATTGCGTGTTGCTAGAAAACGAAAATATTAAATAATTCATCTCCTAGTCAAATCAAGGAGTCAAAGTCACAACCACTGCGAAGTCATACGCTTGTGCCAGTGCACCACCACGGCCCCACTTTTGTCTCGTCTACTTTCTGTTAATAAAATATTCCCTAAAAAAGAATATAACCTACAGCCATCGCACGTATGTAGGTACATAGTTTCCGAACTATTTAGCATAAAATGATAGTGATGATGCCGTATAATCGTTACATTTAATATATTTTTGTAATTCTGGCAATAACTTAATCTACGATGTGTCTAAAGCTAATTAAATTTAGACTACAAAATAAACAACTCAAAGTTAGAGTAAGAGTTTTAAACAAATGTTCCTAGCTTATACAAAATGCTAAAATGTTCGATACAAACGAGAATCTTTACTATCTAGATAACATGGCAAGCCTCTATAAATTGCTGCCAGTGAGGTGTGCTGAAGACAGGAACAATCACGTAGCCTCTAAAGGCTCTTTTCCATTATATACGTAGACTAAGAAAAGAAAAATAAGTTTAAGATTACGGTCCTTAGAATATATTATAATAATTTTAAAATGAGTATTTTGAGCCCAGTCCTGGCCAAGGTGCAGGCAAGGGCACAAATGTGTGATTTTAAGCGATAAATTGTGGGTTCGATTTCCAATCTAGGAAATGAATGATTTATTTACATTTTATGTTTTAATTTTTTGGCTATGGTGTCCAGGCATAGCACAGTGTTGAGTTCCGCCACTCCAACGCAATGACTCCAAAATTCGGCGGAAAATAGGGAACGGAGTGTCTTAACACTAGTTTATCTCTGCTTACCCTGCTGTGCGTGAGATACACTGTAAAAACAATGTTTTTATAAAATAGCACAAGCCTTTAAAAAAGACAATTTTACAGTCAAAAATAAAGTATACACCATATAAACTTATGTTAGAACGTAGAATTTGACAAAAGAGAATACTTCCGAAAAATCAAATAGATTGATGTTAATTTTTTTTAGTAAGGTATGGTTTATCTTTATATTTTTTTCGTGTACGACGCAGTTGTGCTTCTGACATACCCACCCGTATGTAGCAAATCCGACTATGCAGTCAAATGCTGTGGGAAAAGTTTTCTTCAGTAAGATTTAGTAGTCTCAGTAGAGATTTTACTGAGGCTGGCTGAGGTGCACAAGCAAGTGACCCTGAACGCGAAGGTCGTGGGTTCGATGTCCACTAGGAGAAATTAAATATTTAATATTTTCATAGCTAAGTCGTTTATTGAGTGCGTTATTACCATCGTCGGGAGAATTTGGCGAAAAGTGGGGAATGGAAGAATCTTAACATTAGGTTTGCAGGTTTCCCTAGTCTACCATGCTATGAAGGGGAAGCTACAGCGTGAAGCTAAAAAGTCTCCAAGTAAGCACATAATTTATAACGTCTCCTAGTATATGACTCCAAATAACGTAAAAGTAAACATCGAAACCTCTATAGTGACCCAAAATTTTATTTAAAATTTTACATAATACTTTGTACTCAAAACGTGTTATTCTGAAACTGTAGTGTACCCGATCGTATGAGCGTAAAAACCTAACCAATTTTCCTTTTTGATGCGCCTCTCGATCAAAGGCCGCTCGGTGAAGCGACGGCAAAATTCGTTCTTGGCTGATAAAATTCATTACGTGATCCTATGTAAATTATGCCTTGTTTTGTAGCCATTTAAATAAAATTGTACACAATATTCAAACCAAAATACTTTATTTTGTATATGGTTTACAATTTTGATATTGGGTTCGATCCCCACTCGAGGAGATGAAATATTTACTTAAATTTATATTTCCATTACTTCGCTCTGGTGTCGAGGCAAATGGCGGCGTTGAGTTCTGCGAGAGAATCCGGCAGATAGTGGGGAACGGAGTGTCTTAACAATTGGTTCCCTCTGCCTAGTACCCTGCTGTGTGCGGAATACAGCGTGAAGCCGATTGATGTTTTATTAATGTAATAAAATAAATCAATACAACATATATAAGTTATAACACGTGCATAAGAATTTCGACATAGCTTGACGAAGACGTATGGCTTAATGGTAAGAGTGCTAGTACGGCTTCCAAAAGAGGGGGCTTCGAATTCTGCTACGCTCAAACACTCATTAAGAGTGTATGGATTTACTCAAAACCATTAAATAATAAAATTATACTGTATTTGTATTTATATTTGAATATTTATACAAATAAAATAAATAATAATATACATATAATGAAATTCATTAAGGTATCATTAAAAATGATAATTATCACACTGGACGGCTTTGCTGTTTGTTATTGCAATTACCACAGACTCTATGCGAAATTTCGCTTCTAATTAGTTAATCATTATTTGATTGTAATACATTTGTAATTATTTATAAATTATAGAATAAACTATATATCTGCTTATATATGTATGTTTTTTTTAAATGTTTTGCTTCACGCTATATCCCGCAACAGTACATAATAGGGTGGGCAGAGGAAACCTGGGAACCTAGTGCTAAAACACTCCGTTCTCCAGTTTCTGCCTCACTCTTGAGGAATTGTGTGTTGAGTGGCAGAGCTTAACGCCGCGCTTTACCTCGTTAAAAGAACAGAAATGAAAATATGAAATACTGTCCCTGCGACAGAACGGCCTCAAATAATATATTTTATTTTGTAATTGTAATCTCTATATATAATAAGACAGTAAAAATATTTTGTCTGTACATTTAGTAATTTTGACTGAAATGGATAGAGGGACACTTAAAAAGACTAATAGAAAGCAAAAAGATTTTTTTTGAATTTCTTGTCTGTCTGTCTGTCTGTCTGTCTGTCTGTCTGTCTGTCTGTCGACATATTGTTGTCCGCATTTTTCTCTGAAACTACTGAACCGATTTACTTGAAAATTTCACCAATTGC
>JAATLQ010008167.1:0-21240 GCA_013421005.1 Heliconius erato x Heliconius himera | reverse complement strand
ACAGACAGACGGACAACAAAGTGATCCTATTAGAGTTCGGTTTTTTTTTTGGAGGTACGTAATCCTAAAAATAAATAGCGTCATATGCGTGTTTTATATATGTATATATAGTTCGAATAATTATCTTGGAATCAGTTATTTATTTTGTTATACTAATTATTTTGAGGTCAAAAGGCGTTTTAAGTTTTTTTTTTAAATATATTCAATCCTAAGTTCTCTATTTTTAGTTAAATTAGAGGTACTGAGTGTTGGGTACGTCTTGCATTTTCAAATTAGAATAACATTTTTAAATATTTTGGTTTTTCACACCTTTTCTCACAAATCATGGCAGATCAGACACTCCGGGCAATTTATGTATCATAAATTGGATTAGGAATAAAATAGGATTTCTAATATTTTTTTTCTTTGTATTAAATTAAGATAAGATAAAAAGTCTTTAGTGCACACTTGATAGGATTCATTACATATTTTTTTAAACATAAAATGCACAAAGGCGAACTTATCACTAAAACTGATAAGTCCGCCTTTGTGCATTTCCTGGCAACCAATTCAAATTACGATACAACTAAAAGTAAGGGCACAATGTCGTGCAAGGCGACGTGAATAAACTTAATCCCTTATTTTTAATCATTATTTCTCAATTTTTTTTCTTTTTATCTCAAATCTTATTTGATAAGAAAAATAAGGGAAACTTACATACATAAAATACTAAGACTGTGCATAAAAGTGATAAATATCTTCTTGGATAAAATATTCTTTTATGTATTTTTAATATAAAAATATTCAAAATTTTAAATTTTAACTGTATTTATTAGATATATCGTTACTTACTATTATATAGAATTGATAATACCTACCTGCTTACTCCCGTGGTCTGCTATGATCGTGATCGTTTGTGGTCCCATCGGATTATAGGAGCTTACAAAAAATCAACTGGGAGGATTATTTTTTTATATTGAAGGTTGAATTTTCAACTCCAGCTCACAATCTTTCAATTTATTAGATATTATTAGCTTAAAACGTTATATTAAAGAAATTAATAATATTGACCATCAAGTATTAATACCTGTAGCTAATATTATATTTAACATTCTGAACAGGTATTTATAGGAAATACCTATAATATAACTAGATATTATTTTTCACCGATTTTTCTTAATGTTAAATTTGTTTAAAATGAAATTAATAACCATAGAAGTTGTGGAAGTTGCTTGAAATTCCGATGCACGTAAGTTGGCCAAAGTGAAATGACCGCTGCTGACCATTTCGACAGTTGCGTCATTGCACGTTACAAACCTTGAATTGAAATTAAAAACAAAATTATTATTTAAATATTTTAGAATGCCCCAAAATGAAAAAACAATATAATAAAATATACAAATCACAAAGCTTTTGGGAAAACAAAAAAAATTGTGTTAATATATTTTAAAATAATTTAATACGTGAAATAACATTATTCCCTATAAGGTTAAAAGTTATAATAAAATCAGTTTGAACGTACTTATATACATACAATATAAGTACGTTCAAACTGATTTTATTATAACTTTATGCATTATTTTATATAAAGGTAAAATAATAATTTTATGGATAAAATTGTAAAAAAGAGAGCTAAAATTTTACACTTAATTGTATTAAGAGATTAAACATATTTCTTTGTTATATATGACAATATTGTAAATTTTTAATAGTACACACAAGCTATGCCGACAACCTATAGCTTTGAATAACTACAGTAGTTACAGTTTAGGTTAAATGTTTTTCACAAGTAAGTCTAAATGGACATTTAGACACGTCATTAGCTATAATGAAAAGAATGAGAAATGGAAATACGTTCTATATACCAAAACCGTGTTTCAACCATCGCCATCGCGTCCAAGTTCAACAAACAGTCGTGGAAGGATGGAGCGACCCACTTGAGGTTCCCTGACCTCTACAGGCTAGTACAAGTCGCATCTCTTTCACACTTACGGTTGAGACGGAATATCTCTTTCCCTCCCGGAATATTTTCGCGCGTATATTGGGAAAATGGCGTCGTAGAAGCGAAAATCATTTGACGAGATGGCGTCGTTTATGTTTGCCGAATAGTTATTGTGAGAATGACAGAAAATTGGTGTGACTTCTCTCAGGAGGCTTCTCTAAATCGCTATTTATTGTATATGCTTATTGTAAGTTATATCATACATCAGCTTCACGCTGTAGCGAGAAGTGAAGTATGATATAATACATCCCGCACACAGCTTGGTAGGCAGAGGGAACCTAGTGTTAAGGTACTCTCCGTTCCCCACTTTCCGCCGAATTCTGGAGGCATTGCGTGCTGAGGCGGAACTCAACGCCGCGCTTTGCCTTGACACCTGAGCGAAGAAATGGAAATATAAATTAAAAAAAAAAAACATTTTCTCGAGTAAAGATCGAACCCAGTCGCATTTACAGTATTTTGTTTGTTTTGTGCCTCTGCGCCACGACCGGCCTCAATATCATATAAGTATATTCTTTCGATTTATATATTTACCTTTACGTTCTTACTAATCAACATATAAAAGTTGCTACACAGTTGCATTGCTTAGGGTTTCGTAAATCAAAAAAATATCTGTCTGTCTGTGTGTCCGTCTGTGATCATTTATCTTAAGATCGCGTCGCGAGGAATCAAGCCGAAATTAATATCGATTATTCACGGTCCACGATCCCCTAGAACAAAAAAAAATCGAGATTTTAAATCAGTTCGATCAAAAGATAGGAGCATTTTACTTGTATTGGCTGCATTTTGTACGAAATTCGCCGCGTAATCAAAACCTAATAGAATAGAGCACTTCCCGCGGATCTACAGTTATGAAATTTAGTAAGAAGTGAGAACTTGCAGTACAAATAAAAATTCGTAAAATGCAAATTTACTTATTTAGAAAACTTATAAAAAATATAAGTATTTTTTTTCTAAGTGTGGAATAACACTTTAAAAATATTAAAAATGCAAATTTATTACATAAATATTTTTTTTTACAAATATTTCATATATAAAGATCATTACAAAATCAGGCCTGAAATTGGTACGGAACCCTCGGTGAGTATGACTCGCATTTGACTGGTTATTATCACAAGTACAAAGACAAAATAATTAAACAAGTATCAACTATCAAGATATATTTCGACTATGGAAATATAAAAAATTGTGGTATTAGATTTTATGTTTAACACATTACCATCTTATGTTAATACGTAGTATCTATTAAAATACTGGTGCATATTCATATTCTGCATTAAAAGCTTTATTCTTTAAATATTCGGCTATTATTAGGTTATTGATCTTACAACAACATAAATTTTGTAATATTATATGAGTGAATAAAACAGCAATAAAATGACAAGATATCTTCGCCGCGAAATAAAATTGGAGCAGCACTCACGAATTAAAAATAAAATCTCAACAGCAAAAGATAATCAAGATACAGCCGGTTAATGACCGCTTTATAATTATTACTTCTTTTAATATTAATTAAATATTTGAGATTGCTCTAATAAATATTGTAGATAAATTCCTAAAAGGAGACCGGTCGTGGCGCAGCGGCACGAAGTGTGACTGCAAAACCGACTGGTTGTGGGTTCAATCCCCACTCGAGGAGATGAAATATTTACTTAAATTTATATTTCCATTTCTTCGTTCTGGTGTCGAGGTTAAGCGCGGCGTTGAGTTCTGCCCCTCAACACGCAATGCCTCTAGAATTCGGCAGAAAGTGGGGAACGGAGTGTGTTAACACTAGGTTCCCTCTGCCTACCCTGCTGTTTGCGGGATACAGCGTGAAGCTAAAAAAAAAAAAAATTTAAAATATTTTAATGCAATAAAAGCGAATATTTTTCGTTATCAACAAAGAACTGTGCCGTCACCATATTATAACATAATACAACAGTAATCACAAACACGCCGAAGATCCGAAAGAGCATAACTTTACCATATAAAGAAGGTTACACGAGCTGAATTTCATTTTCTAAAACTCGATTACACGAGGTGACGCAAGGCGGGCTGGAGGTCGGCTAACGGCCACAGAAGCCTCGAAAACGAAAGGAGTTCGAAACTGAAATTGAAGGGAGCGATCCCGTTATCCTGCCGGACTGTTGAGATGGAAAGCCCCGGTAAAGAGGCGTCATGAGCTTTAAACATGCAACAGTGACTCATATAATAGAAACCATAGATAGCGTCCTCATACCTTTTAATAGTACTTCCCAGAGTTCGATATGATGAGCAATATAGAATTTAAAAAATATATATTTATATATATAAAAAAAACGTAATATTCAGTTCTTAATTTATGGCGCTTCGTGTGTGCCAGTTGAGCACCAATCACTTCGCCAATGTAATTTTAATATTATAAAGTCATTTCCCAAGCTGAGATAATTAAGTCATCATTTTTTTTTATTTCTTTAAAATAAGTTATAAAAATGGTTTTTTTTATGTCAAATTTAATAAAAATTAATAATTTTAAATATAATTTTTAAATTGTAAATAAAATTTGCTTTCAAGAATAATACTTTACATTTTTTTTGATTGGTGTAAGCTTTTGTTGATTGATACGTGCACTGTTAGTATACGTATTTTTTTTCACTTTCTTGAGAAATTCAAAGTAAATACATTCTAAACTTCAAAATTTTGTGCATAAATTTTCGTATTCTTATATGAAACTGAAAACAAAAGAAAAACTAAAAGACTAAAGCAATAAATTAGCATAAAAATATTTTTATATACGATGCTACAGTTTTTATAGACACTATACATTGTATTATGTACATGGAGTTGACGTCGCCTTCTAGTTTATGTTTCCTTGAAGGAAATGAAGAATGTGTCTCGTGAGTCCTTCTACAGTAGCCGCGTGCGTTTCGTCCTACTTAAATGTAACGGTTCTCGTAGTCCTAATCAAAAACCGTAGCCCACGTTGTATATAAAATATATTGACTAATTTTTTTCACGTACACAATGAAAATATATAAAATCTATAAATTATTTTATTCTTATTTTTATTTTATTTTTTAATGATTCTTTTGTTTCCTTTTTTCATCATTAATTCTTTTTGGTTCTTTGTCTAATTAAGAAAAAATACGAAAACGATGCTAATGGTTTATTTTATTTAATAATTATTTAAATTGCTTGAGTCAGGATATAAATCTGGAACTTTTCGTATAATAATATAATCATAAATTTTTTTAATCATACAAGTATAAGGGTCATAACTATAAATATACAGTTGTTATCTTTAATACACATTTGAATGAAAAATAAGGATGATTAATTAAAATTTTACAGTTTTATTAAAATAATATTATAATATATAGTAGCGCCTGATAATATTTGATACTATTGTTAACTATATGAATAATTGCAGCCTTTTGTTGAATTTCTTTCATTTTTTAGGTTTTCAATGTAGTGCTAAATTTTTAAAAATTCTATTTACTTAAGTAATAAAAAAAATAACTATTTTAACATGTAGTATATAATAAAGAAAATTAAAATTATTACCATTATTACCATTGATGCGAGACATTGAACCAGTGTCTTTTTATATGATAGATCATAAATAAATGATACTGACAGAGTGCTAAGTTCAGGGGATAAAAGGTTTAATTTATTCTTTTGACCAGTTATAGTTATAGCATCATAGGCGAATTTGGCTTAGAAGTAACAGGCTAAGCTTTTCGTGTCCACTTATGACTTAATTTAAGTATAAATGGGCATAATTTTCTTATAATTTATGTAATCCAGCTTTATATATATTTTTTCACCTTTACGCTGTATTCCGCGTGTGGGTAGGTAGAAGAAACCTAATGTTAAAATACTCCGCTCCTCAGTTTCCGCCGAATTCTGGAGGCTTTGTTGGGTGGCGAACTTAACGCCGCGCTTTGCCTCGAACCAGACCAAAGTAATAAAATATTAAATATTTATTTTTCTCATGTGGGAATCGAATCATAATCTGTCGCGTTTACAGTCACACACTTGTGCACCTGCGGGCCTCTAAATCATATATTTTAAATTAAATAAAATTTCACAGCTGCCATCTATCTGTAGTATTTTAAACCAATAAGCTATCTCGTAATATAAATTGTTTTTGCAATATTCTAAAAGAGGGCGCCACAGAAATTATTTCGAGAATGTAACGCTCACTAATAATTTAAATAAAATATAATTATATTTATTTTGTTATTTTCAAAATGATACTATACGAACGTATATTGTTGTTTTTACGTATATTATAAAAATTATGGATACTAAAGCTATAATTATAAGTTGCCAGGAAGATCGCTCTGAGTGATAAGTCCTATATTACACAGTCGTCTTTTTAACAGAAATATTAACTTTTATGTGTGCAATAAAGAATTATTGTGAGTATAAATACTCGCCATCTACATATAGCGACGATTATAAATTTCTTGACACGTTTTTCTAAATGTCTTTATTTATATAATTATATTTTTTATTTATATGGTAACACTAAAGTAAATAATCAAAAAATCTTACTTATATAAAATATATTGATAATTTATTCTAAGTAAGAAAAAAGAATCGACGCCGTCGTAGACCAGGGGCTGCGGCTGTGAACGCGACGGTTGTGGGTGTGATTACCACTCGGGGGAATGATATATTTAATATTTTCATTTTCTCGTTCTCTCATGTCGAGGCAGAAGCGCGGTGCTGAGGTCCGCCACTCAACACGCAATACCTATAGAATTCGGGTGAAAGTGGGTAGCGGAGTGTCTTGACACTAGACTTTATTTGTCTACCCTGCTGAAAGCGGAATTCAATGGGAAATAAAGTTAAAAATTTCTTAAAATAAACTTAACATATCCTAACTTAACAATTTTCTAAGCTTAACAATTGCCAAAATGTTTTACAAACAATTCTATGAACAATAAACATTAACAAAATTTATGAAAATAAAAATAAGTACACAGATAACATTTTGATTATACACATTTATAATAGTACTTAGTAAATAAAAAAAATATTTAACAGCCAGTTTTGTCAATTGTATTACAGAAATATTTTTTATTAATTTTGTTATAATTTGCTTTCATTTGGTAATAAATATTTAAAATTTTAAATGGAAATTTTAAATTTACTTACCTGGTTTTGATGTGTAAAATCCATTTTAAATTCGGCTTTTTAAACTAAATTGAAGTTTTATGGTTTTAAGCAAATTTTATGGTTAAAGCATGAAATTGTAGCCTATATAAAGAAGAAAAAGCATTATAATCTAATTTAATATTTTAAAATGTTATTTATCTGTCTTGTTTTAAAAGTTTGATACTTATATATAAGATTCATTTGAAAAAAATAGAGAACCGGTCAGGGCAATAAAAGTAATATAAAAAACTGAGGCAGCGAGTTATCTCTGGTTGCCCTTCCGATAATGTAGAATACCTTTTCATATCCAATAAATCCGATAAGTCCGAGCATTTATTAAACAAATATATTAAGTGCATAATATATATACATTATGTAAATATTTCTTAGGTACCTACGTATAAATACGTCTTTACAAGGCATGCAATAAAATATACCTTTTAATGTGAAAAAAAACTAATTTTATTTATTTAATTGAAAGTACATTAGCTAATAAAATTTAGAATATTATTTAGTATCTACCACTTTGATTAGTTTGAATTATAAAAATTATGCTATAATATTAGCGAGAAGAATGCATGAGAGTTCAGAAAACCTGCGAGAGGAGGAGGAGGTCTCCACCGAGGAGGTCTTAAACTTGGTAGAGGGAAAAACAATCAAATCTCCATATGATCACGGACAACTCTTTGACCGTAGGCTAAAAATGTTTTTGTGGAATTGGAAGAGGCGTTTAACAGGTTTGACAGGCAGTAAAAAATAAACCATGCGAGATACTGCGCTGTTACAATATAAAGCCTGCTGTATAATATATATAGTATGTTTAGGAGAGATGAAAAATACAAATAGATGAAATGTGTATTACAGCATGTAATAAGGGTGCCTTGGCTGAAGATGAGATGGCAGAATCGTCCAAGATTTAAGATATTGATGATTTTATTAATCAATTTGTCAGGTTCTGTCTCTACAGAACCTGATATTTTCTTACATCATTTTTAAACTTCAAAAATCCTATTCAACGAAATAATTAAATTTAAATAATTTCATAGCACCGGCGTGATTTTTAAAAGCGGATGTGTTTTTACACGACATAAATACTTCGTTGAAAAAACTATACAAACAATTATACGATTTAGCGTGGAACAAACCAATGCTAGCAAATCTTTCCATCATAGAATAATAATGTTTTTATGGGCCTGTATAGGTATAGGTTTACTTTGTGGTTTTCAAAATATTAATGTTAATGTTTGGATTCATGCTTTATTCCGCATATAGCAGAGTAAGCAGAGAGGTAGTAGTGTCTACACACTCCGTACTCTGCTTGCCTTCTGAATTTAAAACAGCGTGTATTGTGGTGTAACAGAAAAATGAGGATAGCACATTTCCACAAGTGGAAATAGAAACCACAACCATGGCGTTAACAGTCAGATTTTTTCCCAAATATATACTAGCCTATCTTTATATATTTTTGTATTTTTTTAGCTTCACTTGTATCCCGCTCATAGCAGCAGCACTTAGTAGGCAAAGGTAACCTGGGAACCTAGTGTTAAGACACTTTCGTTCTCCAATTTCCGCCGAATTCTCGAAGTATTGCATGTTGAACTCAACGCCGCGTTTTGCCTCGTTGCCTGAGCGAAGAAATGCAAACATTAAATATTTCATTCCCCTCAGTGGAAATCGAACGCACAACCGTCACGCTCACAGTAGCACACTTGTACGTACGACACGATGGCCTTAATAAGATAATAAATATATTATTTTATTTTTTAATTTTTTTTTTTTACATTTTTAAAGTGGTATTCCATTGAGGAAAGAAAAACAATTATTTTGAAAAAGAAACCGCGGCTCTTGGAAAACATCTAAGTCACGTCTTTAAATCCCGCTACGTTTAAATTTTATACGTTTTCTAAACAAGTATTTTAATAAGCTAGTTATTTATACCATTACCAACTCAATATTTTGACGTACGTATATGATACTTTATTTTTATTCATGATACCATCTGTATGATCGTGAAAAATGATAAAGATCTACTTTTAACTGGAAAATAAAATAATTCACTTTTATAATATTTCTAAAATAGAATATTTTATACAAATTTCAAATATTTATAATATTAATTTCTGTGTTTTAAACTAAACGTAATAACTATGGTTTTAGTGTGCATATGATGCTTAACAATATTAATCTCAAGGTGATCGCTATTTAATGATTGTATACATAATATTTATTAAGCCCTTTTTGTTTAGTTATATATTTTTTTCTTTATCTTCCAAAAATTATCTCTAATTTTTTTTTAATTTGATGATATATATATAAATATTTTTTTACAATCACTTTGATGTGTATGTAATGAAAGTGCCTAGGTACATATCTAATGTATAATATTTGTCCATATTGTCAACGACTATATTTTTTGTATACTTTGTTAAAAAGAAAGTAGTTATATTTAAAGAGGCCAGTCGTGGCGCAGGGGCAGAAATTGTGACTGTAAACAAACTGTTTGTGGGTTCGATACTGACACGAGAAAATGAAATATTTATTTAAAATTTATATTTCGATTACTGCTCTGGTGTCGAGCCAAAGGGCGGTGTTAAGTTCTGCCACTCAACACGCAATACCTCCAGAATTCAACGTAAAGTGGGGAACAAAGTGTTTTAGGTTTCCTTTGCCTACCCTGCTGTGTGCAGGATACAGCGTGAAGTTGATTTATTTTAGTTATATTTAAACACATTCATTCTATTTTAAACACATTCATTCTATTTTTATTACCTATAGCAGTGGTTCCCAACCAGCGGTCCGCGGACCACCAGTGGTCCGCAGAGGCCTAAATATGGTCCGCGAACGATATATTGCGAATCGAACCCACAACCGTCACATATACAGTCACACGATTGTGACACTGACTGACTGACTTATACCTACATAGTGGTCCCTGTTACCAAGAATGATAAAAAAGTGGTCCTTGATCAAGAAAAGGTTGGGAGCCCCTGACCTATAGGGTTCATAATTTTCAAGCTAAAATAATACTGTATTTATTTCGAAGGTTCTTTTTTCTTTTGGTCGAATAAAGAGAATATCTTAATTATCTAGCAAAAAAAAATGCAACAAATAAATATTTATTGCGTCATTATTTTAAAGTAAATTTTTAAAATTATGGTCTGATTTTATCAGTTTTTGCTGAAAAAGATTGTGAAATACATAATGATGAATTTAATTATAATTAATTATTCCTATTAGTCAATACAAATTAAAAAAAATGTTTTGATAAAAACTAATTTAGCTTTATTGCGTATTGGTGTTGGGTAGATGGCGGAAAGATCTAATTGTTGAAACACTTCGTTTTCTACTTACTTTTTATACAAGAATTGAGAAGAATTTTTTAAGATTTATAAATAATAATATTAAAAATTATAGCCCAAAACTTATAAGATTCGGCTTTATGTTAAATGTTAGTATAAATAAATAATATGTGTCATATTACTAGTTTTCCTTGCAAATTATATCACTCGCTTGACCTTTCTTATGTTGTATGACCTTTGATGATAGAATTTACACAAAACAATTTGTAGCAAATCTATGATTTAAAATTCTATCTTTACAATATTAATCAAATGACAACAACTGGTACAGTTATATATTATTTATATATATTCATCAAAGGATCCCAAAAACAGGACATCTTAAAAAAAGAAACGTGAGAATGAAGAAGAACGACTCGTCTTCGAAGGTACATCGAAAAAATGAGTGATCAAAGGATGGCAAAAAAGTTGATAATATCGATGATACTGGAGAAAGGTCACGTAAAAACCATTAGGTACTCCCGGAGGGCATGTAGGAAGAGTTTGATAACAGTGGACGTGATGAAAGAAGTAAGAAGGCGAGGTAGCCATACTACTAAGGATAAAGAGTGATGGCTTAATAATGCCAATGTCCAGTGAAGAAGAATTGATTGAATTACTCACGAAAATGCAAAACTCAGTTTAAGCATCGCGAAGTACTATTAAATATAGCTTTCTTTACTTTATTTTTTTATATTTTAAAGTGGACTGCGTAAAATTCAAAGCTCTAGATCAGACAAGAAATAATTATAATTCGTGGTCGTGGTGCAGTCGCACAAATCGCTGTGTAAACGCCACTGGCTGTGGCTTCCATCCCCACTCGAGGAAATGAAATATTTATTTAAATTAATATTTTCATGTTTTTTGCTCTGATATCGAGACAAAGCGCGGCGTTGTGTTCCGCCACACAACATGTAATGCCTCCAAAATTTGACGGAAAATGAGGAACGGAGTGACTTAACGCTAGGTTCCCTCTGCCTACTCTGTTATGTGCGGGACTTTGTATGCTGTATAAAAATGTGTTATGTTTAGTATTTTAGTTGATTATAAAATATAGAGTGTGTAACGCGATCGACGTATCAACGGTAGTCTATAGGTAGGGGACCTCATTACCTAACCATTTCACTCCATGTATGTTCGGCGATTTTTAGTAATTGAGCAGATAATAGAGAATTTGTGGGTTGTGGTGTGGAAAAATGGCAAAAACACCATACAATGGCTTTATAGCAACTATTAGGCCCGACTGTTAGGTCTACGCTTGTGATTTTTTTCTCAATATAGCTCAATTATAGGCGGTTCGAAACGTATAATGGTTATTAGCTATTATATAACTATTCGTATTTTAAAAACTGTCGGTCCATGAATTTTGGAAACAACATTGAATAAATAAAAGATTTCATTAAAGTTCAATTTTAGCAAAAACTTTCAAGGGATGTAGCGAAAATAAATATTGGTGATTATTTTCCAAAAATAATTTTGAAAACTTCTGGTATTTATGTAGAATTATCCTTTAAAGCTTCATAAAGCTGAAAAGCTACATATTAGAAAATGTATTTAAATCATGAAACAGTAATAAAAATATTCTCATTATTAAAATTGAGTCAAAAAAGAAACTTTTTTTTTCAAAAAAATCACAAATTCCCGAAGATCTGCTGAGCCACTGAAAATCGGTGAACATATATGATGGTGAAATGGATAGGTGCTTAGGTCCCCTACCTATACTATAGACCACCGTTGATCTGTCGATCGCGTTACACCCGTATATAAAAAAAATAGAATATACATACATTGTTACTAGTATATTAAATAATATTTACTAAATAAAAAAATATTTTATATTCAAGGATGATGTAATCACGTGTTTAACACATGCCAATTCATATACCTATATAACTTTATAGCAATAGTAGAGGATTATTTTTTGTAGTTTGTAGTTTATCGTTACAACTCGTTATGATCACAAAAACTGGACATAGAACATTCCTTAGTATCATCTTTATTTTCTTATACTTTCAGTAACAGTCAGACAAAGTATCGCCCCTATGTCTCTCTTCAGTAACCTAATGTCACACTTTAAGTAACCTAATCAGACAAGGTATCTGCCCTATGTCCTTCTTATTATAAGATTCCAGTTAGCAGCGTGAACTATGAGCATGTCCTTCTTACGTCTTATCTCTCTCTCTTACGAACGCAATTTAAATATTCTAACTATAATTAAATAAAGAAAAGAGTAAACTTTTCTAGTATTCAATACGAGGTAATTCGGACGATTTAATTAAGTTTGCCGATTTTTATTTAAGGTCACGTTTAACCTGCCATGTTTGACCATAGATCCCCACAATTTTAATATTTACGTACGTACATGAACAAACATGTTATTTAAATGAATCTAAACCAGTTCGCTTAAGTATTATGAACTTGATTATATTAAATGAATTCTACGCGTCATCAAATAGTTTTATACGTCAATACGTTGGGTGGCAATTTACAAGAAAAAAATACTGTTTATATTTTCAAAAGAGTTAAACATTATACAAAATCGAGGCCATAATTAAAAATTATTAGGCAGCAATGTGATAATAACTTATATCCTCAGCTTCACGCCGTATCTGATGTATGTATGTATATAGACCCTCCACTCCACACTTTCCACCGAAGCATTTCTAGAGGTATTGCGTCTTGAGTGGCGGAACTCAACGCCGCGCTTTGCCTCGACACCAGAGCTAAGGAATGAATATATAAATTTAAATAAGTATTTAATTTCCTCGAGTGGGGATCGAACCCAAAACCAGTCGCCGTTACAGTCACTTTGTGCCCCTGCGCCACGTCTGGCTTCTGCTTATATTCTCGATTCCTAGTAAGTCATGTCTCATCCAATGATGAGAGAAAATATATGTTGATGATATGTGTAACTGAAAAAAGTAAGACGCGCCAGAAAAATCTAAAGATTTTCGTATATTTTACCAATTTTTAGTAAATTTGAGATCTATTGTTATCTAGACACATGTATAGATCATAAATATGTGATAAAAGTCGATAAAAAAGAAATTTGCTAATAAATAAAATTGCTAATTTTATATAGTCTTATATCTAGTATTACATCAATAAAATATGTCCATCGTAAAACATAAACAGTGTCTAAGACTACTTGCAAAAATGATTTGATAGGTAAATAATCAATAGGCCAATGTTTGAATCCAAAAGCTTCTATAATGAAAAATATTATTTATATAAATATTTTGAATTTTTTTAAAATAATAGAGCTATTATTTGAAATAAATAAGCATATTTTAGAAGTTTTTTTTGATGAAAGTTCCTTGAAATACACGCAGAGGTCATAAGTACATACATATATACGTCATTACTTATTTTTCAATTAATCAATTACAATAACATACGTACGTGATACTATTTAAAAAATCGCCTTGTATTTACATTGTAAATTTTGTGATTTAGCATTGTACCGCACTCGTCTCGGGTCGCAGGGATCAAGTCTGTATATTACAAACTAATGATGACCATCGTAAAACATTCAAAGGGTATATGTCCTAGCTTACTCCGTCATGATTTTTTAGGTGAAAGTGCCCCTGTTTGTCTCTGTCTATGTTTCACAAATGAACAGCAAAATATTTTTGTATTATTGTAAAATAAGTAAAAAAAAGTAAATTTTTGAATAGATATTTGAAATATCTGTGTAGTAACAATATACCAATTATACTCTACGCAATGATAATTAATTACTTGGAATTATCAAATGACAAAAGAGAATGCTATTTATAAAAAAAATATCAATATAATATTTAATAAGAAAACGTACAAAAATTTGAACGTAGCGGGATTTGAATCTGCGCCTCTTTGTGAGCCGTCCATAGCGGGATATAGTATTTTTCTTTTCCAAGTGTGGAATAACACCTTAAAAATCATAAAAATATTCCTTGAATTTTATTAGATTCCTTGAATTTTATTTGATCTTACTTCATGAATATCTGTTAAATCATATAATAAACCGTGACTTTGACACGTCGAACAAAATGTATTCAATAAATTGCTTCCCTATGTTATTTATTCATTGTTATTTAATTTAATTTTATAATATAATTTTATATCGTGTGCCCTTATAAAATATATAGTGATAAAAATATTCACATGCATACTTTTACGGTTAAAGTTTTGTATGTCCTAGCTATATTTATTTCAAAAAGAATTAAATTTTAACGTAATATATACAAAATTTACTCCCAGCAGATATATATCGTGTAAAGGTAAACTCCTTAATATTTACAAGTGTAGCTTGTAAATAAAAATCATAATAAACGATAATATGTATTTGAATAAACTTTTATCTGTTTGTAAATTAAATGAAAACAAAAAGCAAATTGATTCTTTTATTCGGTACTAAATATATTTTTCCAAAAATGATTTTTATTTTAAAATCCTTTTATTGCATCTGTATCTTCATTCTGGTAAACGTGGGAAATAGATTATCTTATTTTGTCTAGAATTAATATTATGAATATATAATGTTTATAAAAGTAAACATAAATAAAAAAATAAATCAAATCAGTTTCACGCTGTATCCCGCTCACAGCATGATAGGCAGATGGAACCTAGTGTCAAAACCCATTGTTCACCACTTTCCGCCGAATTTTTCGCCAGGCTTTTACCTTGGGGCCAGAGTGAAGAAATGAAAATATTACAATAAAATAATAATTCATTCCATTCAAGTGGGGATCGAACCCACAACGTCACATTACAGTTACACTCTTGTACTCCTGGGCCAATAGGAATTATGTTTTAAATACAGTTTTATTTCGTTTTGTCCCTCCAAAAAAAATTCAAAGCCAGGCCAGTTGTCCTATTATATTGTACTACGCTGTAGTTTCGAGAACTACGGTTATTTTCTTTATTCTGTATGCAAATGGAATAAATTGTGAGAGAAGTATATGCACTGAGCAAATTGTCATGTTTGTTTGTATTTTATATACTTACCGATTAGGTAAACAAATTTTGGCGAATTCAAAATCTAGATATTCGATTTATATTCAGCCTTCGTAAATATGGCCTTGTATCTAAACTAAATTAAATCAGCTTCAGGTCATCTACTCGAGTGAGGATCGGACCCACAACCAGTCGATTTTACAGTCATACTTTGTCCCACTGCGCCACGGCTGGCCTCCATCTCAATATGGCCATGTATTAAAGCTCAAATGTATTCTTATTCAATGTCGCCAAAATTTTCGTATCCTCACTTTTTTGTAGTGTGTTTATTTAGTTCTATTGCTCTTACTTAATTGATGGAAGGAATTTATATATTATATATATTAATATATATACATTATTGTATATTATGTTGTATTAATTTATACCTGTTTCTGTTCGCCCCAAAGTTTATCTAGAAGAGGTGGCCATAGCCATAAGATCGGGAACTTATAAAAAGGAAAAAAAAAAACTGTATATTGTAAGTGCACATTAATAAAAGTCGTAATTTTTTTTATTCTTAAGACATTCGTTAAGTTTGCGAAATATGGGTGTATTTGATAAATATTATGCATACTTAATTTTTTTTTGAAGGAGAATTAAAGGAATTAGGTATTAGGATAAAAAATGTTATTATTATTAGAAGTTCCAGATGATATAGTCACAACATTATACAATTTAATATGTCTAAGTAATGTATTTTATAAATGTTTTTTTTATAATAAGGTATCATACCTGATTCCTTCGGAGATTGTTTATGTGACTCACGTCACAAAATAAAGCAGTGAATTAACTTAAAAAGAAACATAAAAAAACAAAAGATTTTCATACAAAGTTCTTTTTATTCTCAGAATTTGAATTTTTTATTATTAACTAAATTACACATTTAATTTTATTAGTTTATTCTTCTTTTACCTGTAATATTTATGCAGTTCAAATAAAAAATCGGTCAGTGCGAGTTAGATTTGCCATACGAAGGTTCCTTATCAATTTCAGAATTATAGGTCCACGAGAAAAACGTTATAAATTTACTACCTACGAAAATTAAAAACTATCTACGATTCCAAGCGACCGTAGATCTGGATATTTGATATTTAATTTCAGCTTGATAATGCGATGAGATCTTGACTGACGGACACACAGACGGACAACTAAGTAATCATGTAAGGCTACCGTTTTTTTTTCTTTTGAGGTATGGAACCCTAAAAAATACCTAACAGAAGTGCCGAGATAAACAAAATAAAATATATACAAATATAAATTACATCTTATCAGATTGTTATATTTGGACAGGTATTGTAACTTATTATTTTAAGTATAATATATAATACTAGAGGGCGCGCGCGGCTTCGCCCGCTTGTTAGGAGTGAATTCTAAAAAAACCACGAAACACGTGTTCTATAAAATATTTTTAACAGTCTGAATTTAATTGTTTATAAAAATCGGTGGCAATTTAAAGATTTTTCCATATAAACTTTCAATCCCTTATTTGAACCTTTAGGGGGTGAATTCTAAAAAACCATGAAACACGTGTTCAATGAAATATTTTTAAGAGTCTGAATTTCAAATTTTATAAAAATCGGTACAGATTAAAAAAAAATTCCATACAAACTTTCAACCCCTATTTCATCCCTTTAGGGTTAAAATTTTTGAAATTCCCTTCTTAGTGGATGTCCAGAATATGAAAATAAACATCTGCCCAAATTTCACGTTTCTACCATCAGCGGTTACGGCTCTGCGTGCGTCTTACCTCAGTCAGTCAGCACAAGTCCTTTTATATATATAGATAAAAGAGGATAGTCGTGCCGCAGGGGCAGAAAGTATGACTATAGAATTGACTGGTATTTACATTATATATTCATTTCTTCGCTCTGGTGTTGATGGATACCGCGGTGTTTAGTTCAGCCACTTAACACGGCCTCCAAAACTGAGCGGAAAGTGGGGAACGGAGTGTCTTAACCTTCTTTTTCTTTCTTCGTTCTTACCCTGCCCGCACATAGCGGGATACAGCGTGAAGCCGATATAAAAAAATGTTTGTGTTTTTCGTTTACAGTGGTTTATTTTACAAATATATATTTAGGTAACTAAGCATTTGTCCAATTGTAAATTTTCTTGAGATTTGTCTGACAATAAAGAATTTTACAAAAATTAAATTCGTTATCATTTCGTGTATCTCCGTAAGTACTTGCTCCTAAGGAAATACCGCCCAATACCATTACTGACTCTCCACCATAAAGGTCTCTTCCAATAATGTTATACTGAGCGTATCTTTCTCCGAGTGGTCTCCATACTTTGGTCTTAAGACAGAATCTGGACTCATCTGTAAGCACTCTTCCCCAAGCGCCATTAACCTAGTTTTGGTGCGAACGAGCAGGGCTGGACCGGGCTACTCGATGACATGCGGTGGGCCCCTGGCGAGTAAGTACGAACTTATACCAGTGTCCTTAAGCCTTCTCTCATCGTTTTAGTGCTAACAGTAACTTGTCCGTACCTCGGAAGAAGTGGAAGTGTGGTTTCTGAAAAAGAAACAAAATAATTTTAAAATTATAAAAACAAGAAGACCTCATCAAAATATACACTACGTAGCCGAGAATTTCACAGAGAGCCAAAATGAAAGCAGACAACATAAGTAAAATATATTCAAACCCTTCTTTTTTCAAATTACTTAATACTAATATAGATGGCCAGTACGAAATAATGAATTATGTTATGTTAAACTATATTTTTTTTGAGTGTAGATGCTATGTTATATAATATATTTATTATAGTAATTGATTATAGTATGTTTTATGTGATACATCCTTAATTAGATTATTACAAGGTTAAATATTCACATAAATATGCTAAATATTCACATTAATTATTATGTTTACTTAAATGCCACTCGACGGAATATTTACATATAAAATCTAGCTGTGCAGTTTATTAATTTGAATAAAGTGAGTGCATCGATGCTTGCCACCCTTTATCCGCTCTATGTATCTGAAAAAAATCGACAGAAGAACAGAAAGATATATATTATTAATAGGTTCTCTCTACCCTGCAGGAAAAAATATATTTATGAAGCAACATTAGTTTGAAGACGAAATCATTAATTATAATATAAAAAGTTTAATCTTGTCCTTATCAAAATTTTGTTTATGTTTTTGTTGTTATTTTTACAATTATGTAAATTATTATTTGAAAAACCTACCGACCGAACTAACCGACAGTCGTGGCGGAGGGGCACATAGTGTAACTGTAAAACCGACTGGTTGTGGGTTCGATCCCCACTCGAGGAAATGAAATATTTACTTAAATTTATATTTCCATTTCTTCGCTCTGATGTCGAGGCAAAGTGCGGCGTTGAGTTCTGCCACTCAACACGCAATCAAACCTCCTCAAACCTCAAACCTCCAGAATTCGGCAGAAAGTACGGAACGGTGTGTCTTAACACTAGGTTCCCTCTGCGTACCCTGCTGTGTGCGGGATACAGTGTGAAGCTGATTTTTATGTTATTATTTTTACAATTATGTAAATTATTATTTGAAATACCTACATAATTACAGTAGTCCATATATTACTATGAATATTATATACATTTATTAAAATATATAACTATATTTCAACATCAATATGGAAGCTAAACTACTAAAAAAAATATTTTAATCCGGTATATTAATTAATTTTATATGAAAATCATTAATACGTTATAGTTTTTGCACAAAATTGTTGTCTTTAAATGTATACAAAGTCAGGGGCGAACTAGTAACACAAGGTCAATTAAATAACATTAAAATCAATGAAATACAAACTCACATACGTATATTAAAAAAAAGGAATGTTCGTCAATTATAATAGATACTAGTGAAATGTCTTTAATATGAAAATTTATATCTATCATAAAGTACTCGTATCCACAGTAAAAATTCTAATTTAGTGCACTATTATTGAGAATTTAACTACAATCTATGTTGTAATATAATATAGTGCAAGCTTATGCTATAAGTACTTATGTATTATTATTATTATGTTTCTCTTTCATAGTTCTCGGATTCAAAAGAACCCGGTCCTTATCCGAAGGCTTGCGTGGGGACACAGGTCCAACACGTAGAGGCCCCTTAGAGAGTGTATAAATGTTTTACTGTGACGCAACAGCCGGGATCCATCTCTGGGTAACCACAGGTAATTGTCCAGAGATGATCGCCGGTTAATGCGTAGGAACTATGGAAAATGTGGAAATCTAAACTGGGACTATGGAATGGAATTTGGATGGACTCGCTACAGGGCTATTGAGTGAGACTAACGGACGTCCGCCTTTATAATAATCTCAAATTGAATGGTTGGCGAATGGTGACTCGCCTCCCATTAGATGGGCCCCTACAATGCGGCGTAGCGCCTTGGGCGCAACATCGGCGTGGTCAGCTAAGGGTGTACAGAGGTGTGCACTGGTTTCACCATCACGAGGAGCTCATGAGCGGGTTTCCCCGCTATTACGCAGATTGAGCACTTCCATCCTTTCGAGCATATAGCTCTTACGCTTCACTCTCTCGGCCAATAAAGGCAAGCCAGAGGCTGAGGATAGATTACAATTCCCCCCCCGGAGGACTCAGGTCCGTGGGGTTGCAACTCCCCAACAGCTCGCCACAAGTTGCCCTGTGGGTTTATTATTATTATTATGTGTTTATTTTAACAATATTACGTACATACATACATACAGCTTCACGCTGTATCCCGCATATAGCAGGGTAGGCAGAGAGAACCTAGTATGAAGATACCCCGTTCCTCACTTTTCACCGAATTGTCAAGGCATTGCGTGTTGGGTGGAGGAACTCAACGCCGGGCTTTGCGTTAATAATACTAATTTTTAAAAGAAAAATCTTTAAGCCGTACCAATGTCTTCAAACACTAAAAAAAATATAGACGAGGCAAGAAACATTCAAAGACACTAAGAACTATTCCAGTTTTGATTCTTCATTTACTCTGAATAATATACATAGCTCTCCTACAAAAACTAAAAGTAAATAAAAAAAAAAATATTAGTAATTACTTACATTTTAAACCGTACATTAAAAGCCTTCTGGTTAATTAAATGTTATATATACATATATATACATACATATTATAAGATATATATATATATATATATATATATATATATATATATATATATATATATATATATATATATATATATATATATATATATATATATATATATATATATATATATATATATATATATATATAGCTGACCGCTACGAGCTGACGCTCATCGCCGTGACGTCACAAGCGTGTATATAGGTGGTGGCGCGTGATTTTATTAAATAGTCGGAACTAAGACACGGTTAGCAACCCTCAAGGAGCAGAGAATTATAGTTTTCTAGTGACTGGCCCACGCGAACCGGGCACAAGGTAGGGGCCCCTAATATTATATCGATCTTAAATTATATATTAAGTTATAAAAAAAAATATTTGAGTAGATTTCCATTTAAATTTATTTAAGCGTTACAATATCAGTTTTTTTTTGTTTTGTGTCAGATGTGTCAGTGGTGATTATTTTATATTAATTGTTTATAAGGTAATTTTTTTATTTTATTTAAGACTAGCGGCTCGCCCACGGCTTCGCCCGCTTAAAATACATGATTATTGATTTAATAAGCAGAATTAATTGACAACTATAACGACTTCTAATATGATTTTTTTACGACATTATCGTCAAAGAATTTTTGATTGTTTTAAATAAAAAAATACGACCATTGTTGATATTTGATATTTATAAAATATACATAAAGCTAATTATTTATTACACTTATATTAATGTGCTGATATCAGTGAATA
>JAATLQ010008156.1:58875-85123 GCA_013421005.1 Heliconius erato x Heliconius himera | reverse complement strand
TAAATATATTTTATATCTGAGTATTTTACCTACGGTATATTACGTCACTTCAATATTACTTGTGAACGGAACGCGTAATTAAATAACTGAACTAAACTATTATTTATAAGATTGTATTTATCTTAAGCTATAATTAAATAATATTATAAATTATATTTATAATATTTTTTTATAAATATTTTTTTTTTATTAATTATATTATTTACCAACACAATTTAGTTCTGGTATGGATCGTTACAGTGTTGAGTGACGAGATGGTTGTGAGATCGATTCGCACTTGAGAAAATGTTTTTGTTTCATACCCTTGATAAGAAAGTAAGATGACGCAAATGATAAAACGTTGTGATGTAACTCATCACAAAATGAAGTGTTACCACTAGGATGTCACTACTTAGCAATACGCGGCATACAACGCTAAGCTGAAAAATTACATTTTTTATTTAAATGTTAAAATTATATAACAACATATTAAAAAAGCGACCAAAAAAGAAAGTAATAAACTTCTTAAAAAATAGCACTGTAGAGGTAAAATATTAACAACTTTAATTACTTTCTATAGAAACCGCGTCGTCTGCAACGACAATATTAAACATTTCAACATTAAATTTACTTCTACGACAACAATTACAACAATTGTAGTACATAGAAGTAAGCACCAGCCCAGACCCACAAAGGCTTTCTCTAATAATGTTTTTGCACAGTCACAAGATTTGACTAATGGTAGCGGTTGTCGTGTACACACCCCGCTTCCCATGAGCTCATTTTGTATAGCGTTTTAATGTTGTAATACGTGTTTTCGAATGGGTTTAATTTTTATGATATAGTAAGATTTGAGGGACATGCTGTTAGAAATTGATGTAAGTTTATATTTTTTGTAGCATTTATATTTTATGTTCTACTGTGATAAAGGCTCGCGTTTAGTTCCGCTATAGCCATATAATATCTAAATTAATATAATTCCGGCGGAAATTCGAGTAATATTATTTTTTTATTTTTGAAAATAATAAAACAATATATTTTGATATGGTGGTTAAGTGTACAGTGAGCATATATTATAATTGCTGTCCATTAATAGTATCTCATTATCAAGTTCTCTCTTTTTAGTTAGGAAAAATTGTATATTTCATACAAGTTAAATTCTTTTAATACAATACTAAAATATGCATGTAAATTTAAAAGCTTCTCGTTATTTTCAAACTTAGGCCGTAAACTGCAAAATCGACTGGTTATGGGTTCGATCTCCACTCAAGGTAATGAAATATTTCTTTAAATTTATATTTTCATTTCTTCACTCTGGTGTTGAGGTAAAGCGCGGCGTTGAGTTCCGCCACTCAACATGCAATACCTCCAGAACTCGAAGGAAAGTGGAAACAGAGTGTTTTAACACTAGGTCCCCTCTGCCTACCATGCAGTGTGCGGGACACAGTGTGAAGCTAATTATTATGAAATTAAAAAATATATAATTACTTAGCTTTTTTTTGTTAGCACCGCCCACAAACTGCCGAGTCATTTAAGAAATTAAAAGAAACCATAATATTTACGATGTGGATATTACCTACGTGAAATTCACGTGTCGTCTAGCTTCATACTTCCGGCAACCTTGACAGGCTTCGTTACATACTGCAAAGTTTAGATTTTATCATAATATTATACTATATACAGTTGAAGAGGCCAGTCGTATCGCAGCGGCACGAAGTGTGACTGTAAAACCGACTGGTTGTGGGTTCGATCCCCATTACAGGAGATGAAATATTTACTTAAATTTATATTTCCATTTCTTCGCTCTGGTGTCGAGATTAAGCGCGGCGTTGAGTTCTGCCACTCAACACGCAATGCCTCCAGATTTCAGCAGAAAGTGGGGAACGGAGTGTCTTAACACTAGGTTCCCTCTGCCTACTCCGCTGTGTGCGGGATACAGCGTGAAGGTGATTTATTTGATTTATTTTTATTTATGTCATCAAAGCTTGAATATTATTAAAGGAAAACATGTATGTAAATCAGTTTGTTAGCTTAAAATTACTTAAAGCCTAAGGGAAAAAAAAGACCTGAAAAAGAAAAAATCAAAAAGCCCCGAATTTATATAATGTGACTTATAAACGTTTGTATTTCGGAAAATTTTCTTTTATTTCATCCCTGGGGCACCATAAAGTATAAACTATTCAGTGATAATACTCAAAAACTTTTCAAGGGCACTCGCAGGAGTTCTGTATATTAAATAACTGACAAATAATTAAGGAGGTTCCTAATTTATTTATAATAACAATAATAAATTATTATAACGTGGCGTAGCGTCTGACTATAAATTTAACGATTGTGAGTTAGATTTTCATTCGGAAAAGTTGTTTATTTTCATGTTGTCACTCCCGTAATAAAACAAAGCACGGCGTTGAACTCCGCTACTCAACACATAATATCTGAAAAATTCTATGAAAATAGGGAAAACGAGTGTCTTAAGATTCCTTCCGCGAAATATAGTGTAAAACTAAAAAGAACAATTAGCAAGCGACTAAAAGGTCGCTGTATAAAAATATATTTTCTTATTTAAATCAATCTCAGGATTTTACCTAAAACCTTTACGTCGTAAATGTTTATAATACAACTTCTAAAGCAAACAAATCAAAATGTAAATAACAATAAGAAATTTGGAGTATTATAACTTTAAGCTCCATAAACAAAGATTACAGTAACAGCTTATATTAAAGCGGATGGTAGTAATTTTCAATTACAGTTTCCAAGAAGGTACAAAATAAAGGATTTATCTCTGAAAATGAGGTCAGGAGCGAATTGAAATTTATTGTGACGATAACGGGAATTGTAAGAAATCGTAAATTTCGTGAGATAGACATTTATATTTTGACATTTTGATCCTTGTGAAGTTGATCCTTTTTTATTTATTTTACGCTATTCGGTTTAAAATAGATTTATCGTTAGAATATTGTCAAATTATATAAATGGTTTATATAAATTAATGCGTATATGTTATTCTGATGTATAGCTATAATATTCTAAAGTTTGATATAAATCCGTTTATTTTTTCGTAAAAAAGGGACAAATGTCCTCATAAATTTTTACATTCTTAATATTAGTAGGATTGTACTGTTTAATATTAGTGTATTTCAAATGAGTAGGATATATATTATGGCCATAAAAGCAGTTTTCTGTTTTTTTACTTAAACTTATTTTTAAGAATGATAAATGATAATAGAATAGATTATACTAGGGTTGCCTAGAAGAATAGTGCAGGTTTATTGCACTGGGATCTCGACCTAATACTATCAATTTTATAATGTCATCATGAAATCAGACTGTTCTAGCACCTTAAGAAGTCGTTTGTTGCTAGCGCTCTTTGTCTAAGCAAACATTACAATACAATGTAAGTATATACAATGCTTTGCAGGGTAAAGTAGACTAATACTCGCTTATAAATATTTGATTTTAGCTAGTCATTTTGTTTCTGTTTCACGCTGTACTCTGTATTTAGCAAGGTAGGTAGAAGGAACTTAGTGCTGAGGCATTCCGTTTCCCATTTTTCGATGAAATTTCGAGTTTTTGCATGTTGAGTGGCGGAACTCGACGTCGCACTTTTAGCTTTGTCTTGTCGCCTTTTTAACATGTATTCAACATCTAGGACACTAACTGGAGATAATCAACTGATAAAATATTCTAATTTTTATCGGTTTCCAAATTTCAAACTTAAAACCAACATATAATACGAAATCAAATACAAAAAAGGCGAATCGTCTCCAAGACGCACGGGTTAAAACTTTAACAGGTTTTCTAAAAAAGTATTCTAATAAAATTAAAACAAAAAGCTAAACCGAAAGCCACCAAACTTAACTGCTTTAGTTTGCATTTCGACACCAGATAAGGTATAAAAGGCACATTAAAATGGTCCGAGCATTCGCGTGAGTAAAGAACAACGAAACAACAAATATATGGTTATCGCCATTTTAATAAATGTCCCTGAAACTGTGCAGAATATACCAGCAATGCATAAAGGCTTATCTTTGAACGCCCTCGTGGAGATAGTATTGTATATGACGTCTGGGATCACTTTACATAGATTTGTGGCTTGTAGACAAAATTAGGGAAAAATCTGATAATACGATTTGCATATTTTTGAGTTTTAATATTTATTTCAGTATAATTTTCATACAAAATATATGACGGAATGAACGAAACGAATATTTTTTATTTTCTTTTTTTTTGCTTCACGCTGTAACCCGCCGCTGCTCTCGGCGGGGTTGACACTAGCTTTTCTTTCCACTTTCCGCTCAATATGTGAGACATTAAGTATTAAGTGGCGGAACTAAACGCCACGTTTTGTCTTGCTACCAGAGTGTGGAAATGAAAATAATCTATTCTTGAGAATACCTCCCGTAAATCCAGAATGATTGACTGTAAGCTGTGCCGCTGCTCCACGACAGTTTTAATTTCTTATAAATAATTTATTAATTTTTAAATTATAATTAGTATACTCACATACTTGTAATCTGTATTATAATTTTATATAAATTGTATTAAACGTAGCAGAATTGGAACCCAAGGCCCTCGGACACCCTACAAGTGCTCTAGCCAATTAAATAGTTACAAAGCATTATGTTATTACTTTTATTGTTACATATCGACGCAATACATTGTACTAAAGTATATTCTAAACTATTTCGTTTCGTTTTTATCTGTAAATAAAACTATACAACTTTTTTATTAAAAAGAGGCCGTTGTGGCGCAGGGACGCAGAGTGTGACTGTAACGCGACGTTTGTGAGTTCGATCCTCATTCGGGTGAATGAATTATAATTTAGTAATATTTTCATTTTCTTACTCTGGCACCAAAAAAAAAAGAACCGACCTTCAGTTCCGTCAATTAATGCAATATCTCGAAAAATTCGTTGGAAAGTGTGGAACGGAGAGTCTTAACTAACTAAGTTCTCTCTGCCTACCCCGCTATGTGCATCCCACAGCGTGAAATTGATAAAAAAGAAACAAATTAAAAAAAACTTAACACAAACATAATATAAACAATACAATAAGCATTAAAGATTCATCGTCCAAATAATTGAAACTGTAAAACTACACTTTAAAAAAAAGCCTTCATTTGCTTAAAAACAGAAATTTCAGAATATACCCACCGTCCGTAAAATGATCCAAATTACGGGCTCAATGGCCTTGCGTTACTTAATTACGTGTAATGGGTCGTTACAAGTGTAACCAGAGTGCGTGTTGGCTATTATAGTGCGTTTATAGACACTTCACTGTCCTTCTACATTAAAACTTTAATGTGATATTTAATTGTGATTTTTATCAGATTGTATTATTATTAGAATGTAATTTTCATAAAATTTTAATGTTGAGGCCAGTCGTGGCGTAGAGCACAAAGTGTCACTGTAAAACCGACTGGTTCGATCCCCAGTCGAGGAGATGAAATATTTACTTAAATGTATATTTCTATTTCTTCGCTCTGGTGTCGAGGTAAAGCGCGACGTTGAGTTCTGCTACTCAAAACGCAATGCCTCCAGTATCCGGCAGAAAGTGAGGAAAGGAGTGTCTCAACACTAGATTCCCTTTGCCTACCCTGCTGTGTGCGGGATACAAAGTGAAGCTAATCTTTATTTTAATGTGGAGAAAAAGTACAATGGGACTACCTCTAGCTCAATAGTCATGAATTCGTTTTTAATGCAGTAAATGAATTATTTTCATTTCTCAGTTCAGGGAAGATGAAGTAAGTTCGGCAGTTGAGTCCCGACATTCAAAACGCTACATATTAAATTTCAGTAGTAAGCGGAGAATGGAGTGTCTTTATAATAAATTCTTTCTGCCTATTATATATATTAAAAATTCTAAATAAAATTTAATTATTAAATTTAGAATATTCTCCACTTCCAGTCTAATAAGAAATAATATATGCAATGTGAATAAAATAACAAAGCATAATGCGAAGTCGAATTAAAGTCCAGGAACCTACTAAATTACCATTTACTACTTAATTATAAGTAGAAAAATATACACGATTCGATAATGTAAACACGTCGTTATAATATATGTCGGTATGTAAAAAACGTGAACAAAAGAACGCTAGGGTTACTATATAGCACTGTACGGCTGTCTCATTAAGAACTCCGCGTTGTATCTTACATATAATGACGTATATTCGCGCCTCAACAAAGGATATGCCGCGGGGTTCATCTTCTCGTTAGTTTATAAATATAATTAGAATACGATTGTTCTAAAGAAAATGTTAACAAACTTAATTATGGCGAAAACATTGTTTGTTGGTTTTGTAGCATTTTCTTTGTGTTACTCAAGAAATGCGAGAGTAAGGAGTGGTGAGTGAGCAATTTATAATTTGCTTTTATAGTTTATTGTAAGTCATTTTGTCTTTTGTTTTTGGTTTATTTTAAGTTTATTATTTCTTTATTCACTGTAACTAAGTAACTAATAGAGAAGAATGCTTTTTAGTAATCTTACTATGAAATGTAGAGGGCAGTCGTGGCGCAAGTGCACAAACGTGTGATTGTAGCTGGGACAGGTTGTGGGTTCCATTCTCAATCGAGGAAATGGTATATTATATATTTGATTTTTTTCTCCTCTGGTGTCGAGGCAAAGGGAAGAAGAGACGGAGACTTAAAAATACTTTCCTCACATGATCATTAGAATAATATATTATGTATACATATAATTATTTATTTTTATACTGATATTGAAAAGTATTTTAAATAATACAACAAATAATATAACTTGTTTTTAGAATTTTTGGACCAACTTTAATGTCATGTCATGTTGAGGGTGGAAAAGCAAAAAAAAATATCTGTACATACCGTACGTTTACAAAATATCTGTCCTAAATTTCATTTTACCATATAAATATCTTTATTTATTTGAGGCCTGTTGATGTGTGGCTGTAAATGCAACAGGTTAAGGGTTCGATTCCCGCTCGAGGAAATTATATATTTAATATATTAATTACTTCGCTTTGGTATGCGTGGCGTTGAATTCCGCCACTCAACACAGGAAATGAAGAAACGGAGTGTCTTAACCCTATATGCCCTCTGCCTACTCTGCTGTGTGCGGGATACAGCATGGCGGTTCAAAAAATATTTGTAGTTAGACTTTGTAAACTTGTGACTTAAGTTATGAACCTGAAATTAAACTTAAGTACTAGATTATGCTTAAGTATGCTCTACAGGAGTTTCTGCTGTAATTTTGAAAAATCTAAATATTTTAATTTATAACTATTTTTACATTTTTCATTTGTACTGTATTCATTTGTAATGTTTATGGAAGCTTCATGTGTAAATCCTGAAAGATTAAATATATTTTAAATATAAGACCATATACATAGGTTACTTAAAACATATCGTATCGTAAAATACGGCTTAGGCATCTTACAATTGAAATTAACGTGAAAATTGTACTGTGTAATCAACGAATTGTAATAATTTAGTAATATATTATGCGGTATTCAATTTAGCTATAGCTGTGTATACTCAGATATATGATAGAAAATATAATATTTGGGACATCTGTAAAAGTAAAATATATTTTTTTTATTTTCTCTGTTAGTCTGTGCGTTTGTGCACGCTATTCTTAGAAACGGCTTAAACGATTTACATGCAGTTTTCACTATTTTATTTAGATAAACTTCCTCAACATTCTGGGTTTGTTTTATTTCAATCGTTTCATAAATAAAAAAGTCATATAAGGTTACTTTTCTTTTCAGTCAAAGTCTCAATAGCTTGTAAATAATATATATTTTAAACAGTCAAGATAATTAGAGACAGACAGGCTACCTAGATATAGGTTCCTTCATTAAAAACCTTTTACAATTTAAATAGATGTTTGTATCAAACAGATAAACAGCGATGCTCAAAGTGGCAGTGTCTAGGGCGTCGGACGCTTGTATTGTCTAAAGGCGCAAGGGAGGATGGGGTGCCTTGTACGTAGGGTTGGCGCTACTTATGCAAATAAACTAAATTGTTGGTAATTGCTTAATTGTATTATTGAAGATGGGTAAGAGAAAGGTAAGTAAAATACGTAGAAATACGATTTTTAGGACAGTCATGATATGTATAGGATTCTTAAGAAAATGTTGCCAATATGTGATATTTGATTATAATATTCAACATAAAGTGGAGTCTTCTTTTGAGAAGAAAATTGTGTATTTTTATTATATTTTACGCATATTTAGAATTATGAACTTATTAAAACTCAAAGTTTAACGTAATACGATTGGGATTGGGACCTGTGATTCTCTCAAAACAAGTTACATCAGTTAATCATGACATTAGGAAACCAAGAAACTACCCAAAATTAAATTATAATGAAATATTTTATACAATATCATAGTTTTTAGACTTCTTCATTTTTATTCTGTCCCTCACTCTATATGACATTCGTCAACCCTTAGATACGAATATATATATATATAAATGTATATATGTATATATGCATGTTCAAAGTAGGGGTAGTGATTCATCAATTGTGCAAAGTGGCACTTCACAGTCAGTCCGTTTGACTGTCGCGTCCGCTTTGCCGCCTCCAAATGAACGCTGATTGGATGATCCGACATTTTAATTTTTTTTATACGTACATATGTTGTTTTTTTTCTCCATTTTTTTATATTCATTCACTACAGATTTCAATATCGAGCTAATACTGCGACAAGTGCCCCTCTAAAATGTAACATGGGTTTGTTTTGTTGGTTTCATTTTTACTATATTTTAGTAAATTTTGTTTTGAAGATGTGATGGCGTAGCAGGACTGTATCTGACTGTAAATTCAAGGCTGTGGATTCGATGTCTTGCTCTTGTAGCAAGTAACGTTTTAGCACTAGGCTCCCTTTGCCTATCCTGCTATATGCGGGATACAGGGTGAAGCTCAAAGTAGCTGCTCTATCTACTAGATAGTGTTTAGTGTGTTGGACGCTTAAATTGTCTAATCGCATTAATAAAAATAAAGTGTATTTGTATTATTCGACACAAGCAAAATCTTGTTTATCTTTAATTATACTTATATGCCACATATAAATAATATATAAAAGTATATTATAAGAGGCCAGTCGAGGCTCAGGGGCACAAAGTGTGACTGTAAAACCGATTCGTTGTAGGTTCAATCCCCACTCGAGCAGATGAAATATTTACTTAAAATTATATTTCCATTTCTTCGCTCTGGTGTCGAGGCAGAGCGCGGCGTTGAGTTCTACCATTCAACACGCAATGCCCCCAGAATTCGGCAGAAAGTATGGAACGGAGTGTCTTTACACTAGGTTCCCACTGTCTACTCTGCTGTGTGCGGGATACAATGTGAAGCTGATTTATTTATTTATTTTAAGTGTATTATAACAATTAACATATTAAAGCTACAAACAGTTTTAACAACACTTATTAAGATTTTACTACAGAATACAAAAATAAAATTTTTGAAGCTCACAGACGTAGCTGTTATGGCCATTGCATTATCTGAACTTTCAAAAGGCACTTTAATAATCATCTCACGTACAATCTCGTTGTACAAAAATGCTAAAGTACCAAGAATGTTCTCGTCCAAACACTCTCTTTAGTTGCAAATGGAGTTAGTTGGATAATTTGACGCACTACGCCCCACGGGAATCGAACCGCCACCTGGGGAAGGACTTTTGTTCGGTGCATTCATTCGGCTGCATCTGACGTAACATCGTGAATTCCATCTCAATGCATTTTAGATTCTAAATCCGTTGTTTAAGTCTCATTTTTATTTGAACTGTTTTGCAGAAATTAGAATAATGTAATTTTTTTTTTGCGATGCATCCGAAATTGTGAATTGCTGTTAGCTTGACGTTGAGGGATGCAGAAAAAGGAAACGGAAAAGTGTATTATCATACCATCTGTTTATTATGTGGAGGAGTGTTCGCATCTTTTATACTATTTAAATGAAAATTGTTGTATGGGTCCATTAAAATGTATATTTTAGTTGTAGTTTTTGGTATGCTGTTTATGAAGTAAATGATTAAATAAATAAATCAATCGGCTTCACGCTGTATCCATTCGCTGTATAGCAGGGTAAGCAGAAGGAACCTAGTATTAAGACACTCCGTTTACCACTTTCCGCCGAATTCTGAAGGCATTGCGTGTTAAGTGGCGGTACTTAACGCCGCGCTTTGCCTCGACACTAGAGCGATGAAATGGAAATATAAGTGTAAATATATATTTCATTTCCTCGAGTAGGGATCGAACCCACAACCAGTCGCGTTTACAGTCACACTTTGTGCCCCTATGCCAGGACTGGCCTCATATAATATATTGCCTCAGTAAATGATAATATTTAAATATTATCATTTAACTTAGATACTTAGAAAATATAATTTTAAGTGATTATTACTTTAAAAATTGAGCTTCGTGCTCTTCATACAATATTTTTAGTAATGTATAATACATCATATGAGTACCATTGCTTATCGGCTAGTCGACTATAATATTAAAGTTATATTTTTTTATTTGCTTTTTATATATAACATTTTATTCCTTTTTTTAGGTCTAGACGCAGAGCTGTATTACGTTCGAGAAGGCGTCGTGAACACATACGCTACCGGTTTCATAGTACCCGTGCCGGCGCACATTGCCGACTTGGAGTTCATGTGGCAGGCCCTCGGGAGACGACCGGTAAGTGAGTCGTTCATAATATATGCATTTATGGGTGTTTGTCTTATTTTTTGTGAAGTTTTTTTTTGCTTTCTATGTTTATGTTATGTTTAAGTAATAAATATTTTATTTGAGTAGATGATTTTGTGTTTAAAAATTACATTAAGGTCGCGCAGAGACACTAGTGTGTGAATGTAAGCGCGACTGGTTGTGGGTTCAATCCTCACTTGAGGAAATGAAAATATTTATTTTCATTTCTTCGCTCTGGTGTCGAAGCAAAGCGCAGCGTTGAGTGCCGCCGCAATTAGACGAAACGCGGGAAACGGAGTGTCTTAACACTAGGTTCCCTCTGCCTACCCTACTGTGTACGGGATACAGCGTGAAGATGATTTGATTATTTTTTTAAAGATATATTAAAATTAATTTAGTAGCCTTTTGTAAGAGAGGGCGAGGTTAAATTTGGCCATTCATTATGCATTGTATGAATGTCTTTACACTACCATGATATACGGGAAAAAGCATCAAACTTTTTTAATATTATTTCACGTGTATTTGTACCTAGTCACCATTCGGAGTTAACCTTTCAATTACGACCTATTTGCCTCATTTCCATTGTACGTCGAATGTACGCGAATATTTGATAAAATTAAACAAAAGCCGGTTATGAAAAGATACCCTATAACAATGATCAATAAACTTTTATTGATGACATATCAAATGTTCGTTGTTGTTAGAAAATTATATTTATATATAGTTAGAAAAATATTAAATTGCTTAAAAATAGAGAATGGAATATTTTGACTCTATATCCTTTCTGCCTACACTGCTTTAAAAGAGGTAATCGTAAGCCTTACAAAAAAAGCTTATAGACCTTGTTTATGGAAAAAAAATATTGGAAGTATATATTTTAATATAAAAAAATAAACCAACTTTTAATATCTGTTTATTTTCTAGATATTTTATATAACATACTATGTAAAATACCCCTTATGTTATTGACAAAATTGAAATATATATTTCTAATAATAAACAAAATTATCACCTTGATATTGATTTTGAGGCCCGTCGTGGCGCAAGGGCACAAGTGTGTGACTGTAAACATGACTGGTTGTGGGTTCGATCCCCATCCGAAGAAATTCAATATTTCTTTATTATTTAAGTTCCTTGCTCTGGTGTCGAGGCAAAACGCGGCGTTGAGTCCTGCCACTCATCACGCAATGCCTCTGGAATTGGGCGGCAAGTCGGGAACGGAGTGTCTTAACACTAGGTTTTTTTTGAGTACATAATTAAACATATGTGCAAAGTGTAAAGCATTTAACACATTTACACACACTAAATAAGTCATCATACTCAAATATTTCCATTTTCAACAATATATACATACATGTGAAACTGATAGCTTCATTTATTAAATAAGGTTAAAAATATACACATCTGTGATAAGAATATAGGAAAAGCTTTTGGTCTTCCTTTGAGATTATAGTCGCAATGTTACTATAGTAAGGTCACGTATAAAGCACGTGGACCTCCCAGAGGGCAGAGAGATATATTTTGCAAGCGTAACGTCTGGTCCTCTCCCGTCTGTACCTACTTGTATGAAAACTACAAGTATATAAAAATAACAGAACATTATTTCTTAAGAAATATAATTATAAGACTAAACAAATAAGAAAATGGACTTTTAAATATATTTTCTGGCCTAAAATAAATATTTTTACAGAAAAAAAAACAAAAAAAAAAATTAAAGAAAATAATAACAAAATATTCACAAAGTAAAAACCTACAATGATCGTAACGATGATATGCTACGGTTATTCTAGTAACTATACGACGTTGACGGTTTTTTAAATTTCCATACATTTTCAATCTCTTTTTAATTTTTATGTGGTTATAGTGTGGCTTGCTGACTTCTTATTTTTAATATTAAGAATTTTATTTCCCTTACTTATGTCTACTTGTTATTCATTTTTGGTTTATTTTGATTATTTGATCTTATATTTTCTTAGTAATCATATTGAAAATTGAAAATAATTTCATATATATTCATATAGTTCAAGAAAACGAAACCGCGCGGGTCCGCTATTAATTTGTTATATATGCTCCTTACGTTGTCCCGTATATAACATGACATGTAGAGAGAATCTGGTGCTAAGAAACACTATGTGATGAGTAGCGGGACTCTACGCCGCGCTTCCATTGTTCAGGAAGCAAGTGAAAATAAATAATTCCAACGATCAGGATCGATTCCTACACTATCGGACTTATAGTTAGGCGCAAACCCATTACACCACAATGGCCTCTAAAAATAAACAATTTAAGATTTCTAACAACATAAATATAAATAAATTAACATAAAAAATTATATAGATTTCTATAATCAACGTAAAAGCTGTTTTAATAGAATGAAATTAGTCTTTCATTCAACAGTGTTTCGAATAGGAACTTTAATTGTTTCAATGTTGTTTCCGCACTTCCAATTTGGCTAAAGCGATTTAATTTTAAGAAACAAAAGACCAGATTAAGTCGACGTTTGTCATTGAAATTCAGGAGCGTGTTTCACGAATGTTTATTGGTTCATTTATTTGATAAATTCTTTGGTAATTAAGATTTACTTTACGTTACTTAATAGGTAATTTTTTATTGTATTAATATATAAATGTCTGATTTTTTTATAAATTAAGTCGTGACAGTAAGAAAACTGGCCTTATCTCTCTGCCTACCCTCTTATATGCGGGATTCAGCGTGAAGCTAAAAAACACCCTGCCTTTTTAAAAGATGAAACGAAATTTAAAATACTGTTTCCCATATCTATTATATCATATGACGAATTACATACAATAAGCGAAGTTCGCGACAAAACGTCCAGTCACGTTGAGGATTATTCACTGTGTAGTTAGTAATTCTGCGCACTCGTTTGTTGCGACGTGATGGCCGTTGTATGGAAGTTTTAATGCTATAATACAAGAACATATTGTTATACTTCTTCATATATGTACATGATTGTGAAAGCTAAAGGAAATTTAAAAATGTGATTTTATTAACATGTAAGTAAGTAGTGTCACGTTGTAGCCCTCTATGGGCCCTAAGCCCTCTTACACTATTTACCTACATGTTAGTACCTAGTAGTAGTTACTTAGTAGTAGTACGCTAGGCAGAAGGAATCATGTGTTAAGACACTCCTTTTTACACACACCGCCAAAATCTGCGCGGCTTACGACTTTGAGTGGTGAAAATCGACACCGTAGCGCTTTACCTTAGCCTTGTTACGAGTGTAAGAATAAAAATAATTCCCGCGAGTAGGAACCCCAACTCACAGGATGTGCCACTGTGCAACGATGGCCTTTATCTTCCATGTAATACGTAATTTGTCGTAACAATGTTTTTATAAAAAAAAACAAATGTATAATTTAATTTAATAACACTATTCTCTACTCTTCCTTATGATTAAAAAGATGAATAGAGTTAATAGTACGTACGTACTGATAAATTTAGCTTAGTGGAGTTATTATAATTAATTATTATTTTCATTTCTTCTTTAGATAAGCAAGCAACAAACCTGTAATTTCTCGAATACGAAAGATGCGTGTAACTGAAAACTAGAGAAAGAAATCATAATATAACCGCATTTACATACATAGTGTACGGCCAGTCGTGGAGCAGAGGCGCAAGCGTGTGACTCGTCTGTAGTCACACGTTTTTGCCCCAGCGACAGATTTCGAGTTCGATTTGGAAAAATTTAATATTTTCATTTATTCGCTCTGGTGTCGAAGTAGCACCTACAGAATTCAGCGGAAATTAGAGAGCGGAGTGTCTTAACACTAGGCTCCCCTAGGGCTACATTGCTACATGCAGGATACAGTGTGAAACTGACAAAAAAATCTACATACGATACCAAAATCTCCACTAAAAAATCAATAAAAAAAGTCATAGAATCAATCAAATTTCAATTAAAATAAATATCCGTCATCTTAGTAAAACGATTTATAAATATTAATTATTCATACAAGACTTGTTTTCAGTTGCCGTACGTGATGGCGATAGACTACGAGAGCAAGGGCGCCATGCTGCCGCCACAAGTCAATATATCCGAGCGGGGGTACGTGCCTACTTCCTTGCAGACTTTTAGGTAAGCCGAAGGTTAACTTTTATCTTGTTTTGTGTGTTTTGTTATTTCTTTAATAGTTGGTAGTTTGTCTTTTTGTAGTATCTTGTATCAAAATGTTTTATTCTTTAAAGAACAAAACATATTAAATTCTTAGCTACATATAAATATAATAAAGGCCCGTATTTATAAACCACTCTAAAATCTGAGATCGATCTTGCTGTTTTCATTCATAAATTATATATCTTTAAATGAAAACGGTATCTCCAGATCGATCTTAGGACATTCTAATAAAACTTACCTATACAAAATTCTTGTATTTTTTGATAAATCTCTTCTTGGCTGTAAAATGATTATATACAATTTTCATTTCTCCGCTCTGGAAGACGAAGCTCCAACCAACACGCAATATTTTGAAAATGGGCAGCGAGGCCCTCTTTATATGTCCGTATGTACCTTCTACGCGTGAATCTGAAAATTTCATCTTTATGTTGTTTCAGATTCACGGTATATCCCGTATGTAATAGGGTAGGAAGAGAGCGTAGCGCTAAGACACTCCATTCTCCATTTTCCACCGAATTATGGAGGCATTTCGTGTTGTATGTCAATATTGTTATTATAAAAAAATAAAAATTTGTATATAGAAAAATAAATATTTTTTCCTAGGGTAAGGCTACCATGCACCGGGTCGAGGAGTGCTGAAATCCTAGTGACAATGCAGTTAAATATTTCAGCACCGGATCGCGCTCATAAAGACGTGCGGCTCACTTTCAAGAGAAACAAGATCTGTTTGAAAGGTAAGCTGTACTGGAGTTTTATACGAAATAATACTTGAATGAGTCAAAAAAAAATTTGCCGATTGTAGTTGTTTGTAGAATAAATTTAAACCGATTTTTTAATTGACTAGGAAAAATAAACTTGTTATTTTTCGAATAATTTTTTATGAAATCATGCAACCGTGCGATTGTAAACGCGATGGTTGTGAGTTCGATTCCTATTCGAAGAGTGAAATATTAACATTTTCAATGCGTTGCTCTGGTAACGAGGCAAATGATTAATATGTGATATTGGATATAAAAGAGAAGGTTAAAGGCTACCTCTCTATATTAAGTAAGATTGAAGCTACGTAAGCTTAAAAAATCTTTGTATTTCGGTTATTGACTAAAAATAATAAACAAAAGCTAAAGAAATTAAGCCTACAAAAAAATGTATCGTTTACAAGAAAAAATACCTTGCAATGGACATATAAGATGCACCACTGCAAAAATAATAACAAAAAAAATAAAAATAAATAAGCGGCCTTTATCAAAGTATTTTTAGAATCGTTTCATGCGATCACACAGAATGAATGCACCGATTATTTTTACTGCCGCATAGCGTGGAAATAAATTTAATATTGTTTTGATAAAAACAAAGAGAAATCGCCCGTAAATATTGTATGGTTTTATTTCAGTGGGTATTGCGTTCATTCGCTTAATGTGTTCGCGGAAAGGATTTTTTTTTAAATAATAAAGCTTTTAAAAACATAATGTTTGAGAATTTTTAAGGTTCCACATGTGAAATCCAGAAGGGAACACTTATAAGATCATTTCGGTTTCCATCTGTCTGTCCGCCTATCGAGATTATTTTTCTCAGGATTAAGCTGCAACTATTATGTTATAGCTCATTAAAAAAAATGTGTATACGTCTGTAAGCTTAAGTTTGTATAATTTTAAAATTATACTTCCCGTTGATCTACAATCATAAAAATGCTAGAGAATTTTCGGTGAGTTCAACTCGCACTTGCCAATTTTTATTTTTATTTATTTAGATTTGATAAAAAAATGGAATTTAAATGTAAGAGAATATATAAATAATAATATAAAAACAATAGAGTAAATTCAATTATATTACAGATATTTCTCTTGTTGATTATTTTATACGATAAATAAAATTAATTGTAGTAACGTAGTAGTAGGACTATTATGGAGTCCTGGGTCCACACGACACGCCTCACAAAAGAGGGACGGAATGTTTTAATCCAGCCATATCCTAAAAAAACTTATAAAAGTAATTCAATATTTCGTTTAAAAACACATAAATAAAAACAAGTCCCGGATCTTATAAATACACTAAGTACGAAAAAAAAAGAACAAGATAGATAAATAACATATCTCAAAGCAATTTGAAATATATTCGAAGTTAGTCACCCTCCCCTCTTTACAACAGCCAATAGATACACTAAAAACACATAAAATGATATAAAACCCGACTTCCCAAACACTTTGTCTGCGGCAATAATAATAACAATAAATTCACCGGCTACGCTCGTAGAGAGCGTGCTTATACAGAAAAGTATAATCATCTACGAGAATATTATAAGTGAATATTTTAATTTTCTTTCGCAAATATATATAGGAGTAAATTTACTGTTATTGACTAAGTTTCTTTATCTAACTGAAGTTGTTAAGTTATTTGTATAAGAAAAGAGATTGGTTATATTTTTATTTTGGTTTTATTGGTAATGGGGGAAAGTAAAATTGAGTAGTCGTCGCTTGTTGTCACCTTCCCCACATTCCTTAACTTACAAACAAGCCAAATTTTAATTTTCTATATTCACACGTTTAATATGTATATTGTTTTGCCATAATTTATACATAATAAATTCAAATTTTTTGGGAGTGTAATATCAAGAATGTTGAATAAGATGCTTGGAATTTCGAGAAATCCAATCCAGAGATTTCCTGAAATTCCAACAGAAAAGGGACAAAATCTTTTTTTTTTATTTTTCATCTAAAATCTAATAAAAAAATAGTGGGCGACCACTAAAACATAATATAAAAGAGACTAAAATATAATATATAAAAGTTATTATTTGAAATTTGTTCTCTATTCATATAACGTTATCTGATATCGGTGGTAGTACTTTTCAAAATTTCCCAGCACGCGTTTTATAATGCAAAACGTGCAATTTCGCTCAGATAACCGTGCGACGTTTTGATATAATGTTTAGCATAATAACAAACTTTGCTTATATTATTTGTGCTCACAAAAAGGTAACAAAAATGTTATCTTAGGTCCTAATCTGGGATTTATATTAAAATAAATTTAATTTGTTTTATTTATGTGTTTTATTTATAGAGGCGTCGTGGTGTGACTGAGAGGCGACGTTTGTGGGTTCGATCTCCATTCGAGGGAATAAATTATTATTTCTTAATATTTTCATTTCTTCGCTCTGGCAAGAGCCCGGTATTGGGCTCCGCCACTTAACACGCAATGCCTCGAAAAAAGTGCGGCGAAAAGTGGGGAACGGAGAACGGAGACGGAGACGAAGAACCTTAGTGGAAATGAAACTCACAATCGATTTACAGTCAGGTGCTGGGCCGCTACGGTCTTTTCTGAAGTTCAGTTTTTTTTTTAATTATGCTAAAGGAAAATTTTCTTTCTAACTGGGTTATATGTTAGCGCATTCCCCAGAGATGCTAGCAAAAAATATTTAAATGCCACATAAAAATTTAATGGAAATTCAGTAGTTTCCGGGAGGTATAAGTTCAAATCTTATTATTGAACTTCTTTGTAATATAATTTGGTTAAGATATTAAAAAAAATGCAAAACGAATTTGGAAGGAAACTAAAGAACTCCGTTCCTCACACCAAGACCTTCCGTGTTGATTGGCGAAACTTAACTAGAGCTTAGTTGACTAAAGTAAAAAATCAAAATAATTAAAATTGTAATTTTTCACCGAATGACAATCAAACCCACAACCAATAAATTTAAAATCTAACGTTATCCATTACACCACGACAGCCTTACAGTTAATAATAAATTACAAAATCACATCAAAGCCTTAATTTGAAAAGCTCAATAAAAACAAATTTTAACAGGCGAGTTACCACGAGTTAACTCCACAAATCACTCCCTCGCATTCTTTATTAGCATGTAGACGAACCGGTAGACGCAACAGGATATTTTGCAGGGGATGAAGATGTATTAGGGGTAGTCCCCACCCCTCTGTAATGTGTTTACAAGTATCGATTGTTCTATTGTACTTTTATTTGACTTGGAAATTTTATGGTCCTTACAAGCGTAGAGTTTATTGTAACGTTTTATCAAATTTTAGATCTGAATGTTGGAGCAGTAATTGTGTTTTGTATATAAATGTAAGGATTTTTGAGTTATTTATTTGTTGTTTTGTTATTTTAATTGGAATTGAAATTGAATTCAATATATTTGGTTCGTTGTGTTGCAATTCTTTTTTTTTATTTCATAGTTCAATTTTACTTATTTGTTTCCATAGCAGCTTCTCTTTTCTTGATATAGCAGGTTAGGCAGAGAGATCGTGATGCTAAGTTATTCTATTATTCACTTTTCACCTTTTTATTAATAAGTCTAGATAGAAAAAAAATACATATAAACTTAGATAATAATAAAAATAACAGATAACAGAAAATATATGACTTTCATGCAGAATTAGACATATAAGTATCTTAGTAACTAATACTTGTAAATGAAACTAAAGTCATAAAATTACCTTAATATTTAAATTTATAATAATCTTGACAGAAATCATCACAGCAGTTACAAAGTTACTTACTCTTCTCTGGCCATATTTTCAGTAACAAAATTTATTTTGAGAAGTTTTCTATTTATATAAATTAAATAAAGATTTTTTGTAATAATAAATAAAAATAATGGCAATATAATTTATTATTTAAACCTTATCTTAAAATATAACATTTAATTAAATTTTCGTCTTACATTTTCCTTACGCCGAAGCCTACGCTTCACTGTAATTTCACATCTATTCTATATCTACTTAATTTAATCGCTTCAATTTGTAAAGTTTTACGCTCAGTTTGAACTGTAGCTGGGTATTTAATAAAACGTACCTGAGATGATTTTTGTAACCATAACCTATATAGACAACCAGCCATGTTATACACTTGAATATTAAAATAGGATATGAAAACTAAAGATGATTGTGGCTGGTGGGACCCACAATGCTATAAAATCGGGTAGGTAGAGGAGAAAAAAGTATATTGACTCTAGGTTTTATGTGCCTACCCTAGCCGGTATACTATAATGAGTATACCTGAAATCATAAAATGGTTCATTTTACATATTATATTACCAATGTATGAACATATAATAGTATATGTATGTTTTTATGTTTACGTTATAAATATTTGTTTATAATGAAAAAAATATAATAATAAATACCTAACTAACTTTCATAGATTTTTTTTTTATTATATATATATTTTTTTATATTAAGTTTTTCTCCTAATACTGGTGAGGCCGCTTTAGGTTTGTGTTATCACTCTTAATATATTCTCCCATTCTATCGCCATTCCTTAAAAGTTTTTCTATTATCCTAATATTTCATTTGCTTGGTTTCGTTCAGTGAACGCTTAAGGTAAGACGCGAGGACTTTATGGATCGAAGTTACGGTTAAAATTCAATTTAAAATTGATTTCCAAAGCTTTTGACTCAATACAAAGGAAAAAGAGTATGTTTAGATAAAAATGAAAGATTATTAGAACTTGGTAGCAAAAAAAATTACCAGTGATGTATCACTTTGCCTAAATAAATGTTAGGTACATCTTAAAATTTGGTATGCATTTTAAGAGAAGATGTCTACGGGAACTAAAAATATGGTATTTTCCATTATACGTCTTAAAGTTCACAAAATTAGCCGTTCCTGACATTAAATTTAATTCTTTATAATCTTACTTTTTTAATTCTTTATTTATTCATTCTTGAAACTAACTGCTGTATATGAATTAAAATGTTAACACACAATAAGCCGCCGCCGTACATCGAAGTCATTTGCTTACTCACAAAATGGTCATCGATTTATAATTACTTAAAAATGTATATTTTAGTGCTTTTCTTTCTTTTTATATGGTTAAATAAAATACGGCGTTGGATTTTGTTGCTACTTCTGTTATTTTTATCGGGAATTGAAAGTTGTATAACAAAACTATATTTACCAAAGCTATCTATCTATATTTTATCTTCGTTATTTGATATAAATATTTTTATAAATTATCATATTCCTATTGAAGCCATTGTGACACGCGCAGCTGCACAGCGTGTGGCTGTAAACGGGACGGTTGTGGGTTCGATTTCCACTTTGAAGATTGATATATTTAAAATTTTCATATATTTGCTCTGGTGTCCACAAAAAGCGTGGCGTAATCGCTACCAATCAACACACAACGTTAAGAAAATTCTGCGGAAATCGTGGAACGTAGTGTCTTAACACTACATTGCCTCCCCTATTATATGCGGGATACAAAGTGAAAACTAAAAAAAACATCTCTTTCCCACAGGTTTATCAACAATAGTAACCCACAACGACACAGCACGTCTAGCAGGCGACGCCAATCGGAGTTCCGGAGGTGTTCTATTCGCGGCGGGTGGATGTGCCGCGGCTGCGCTAGCTCTCCTAGCTGGGGCGGCCGCCGCCGGCACGCTGTACAAACGTGGCAACAAGGCGAGGCATCATGATTCCATACAGTATGTGGCTTTTACTTATATTTTATTTATTATTATAGCAAGCCAGTCGTGGCGCAGGGGCACAAAGTATTACCGTAAATACGACTGGTTGTGGGTTCAATCCCCAAGGAAATGAAATTTTTATTCAAATTTATAATTTCATTTCTTTGCTCTTGTGTCAAGGCAAAGCGTGGCGGTGAGTTCTGTCAATCAATATGCAAATGCCTCCAGAATTCGGCGGAGTGGGAAACGGAGTGTCTTAACATTATACTGTGTGTGGGATACAGCGAGAAGCTAATTTGATTTGGTATTAAAATATTAATTAATCAGCATCACGCTATATCCCGCACACAGCAGGATAGGCAGAGGGAACCTAGTGTTAAGACACTTTGTTCCCCATTTTCTGCTGAATTCTGGAGGCATTGCGTGTTGAGTGGCAGAACTCAACGCCGCGCTTAGCCTCGACACCAGAGCGAAGAAATGGAAATATAAATTTAAGTAAATATTTCATCTCCTGGAGTGGGGATCGAATCCACAACCAGTCGGTTTTAAAATATGATTTTAAAGAAATATATAAATTTATTTTAAATTATTTTCCACAGTTTTTTTTAGACAGTTATACTTCACTTTCTTTTTGTTAAACGTAGTAGTGTCACTATTAGTGATACTAATTTCGTGTAAAGAAAAAAAACGAGAATATGGTTTCTTATTCTTAAAGTGAAAAAGTAAAATAATTTAATTTGATATGTCATTCTCATATAAAATTTATATTACGTAAAGTTTTGGAAAGTCGTTTAAAAGAATTCGAAATAGTTAAAGTACTCTCGGTCTTATCAGTGGAAACTTACTGTGAAGTTGGTAATGGTTTAAATTGGCTGTATCCGAATTTCTCATACTGGAGCTTCTTCTAACTTAATTATGTTTAAGGCAGGTTTTAAAATTATGTATTTTCATAAAAGTATAACACAAGAAGCTGTGGTAAAACATCTGAAAACGTGATGGCTGTGAGTTCAATTCCCACTTGGAGAATAAATTCTCAAAAAGATAGCGTGGCGTTGAGTTCCTCCCTTAATAATAAATGTTTTGTAAATAAGGGGAAATATAGGGAAAGGAGTATTTTAACACTAAATTCTATCTACAGTGCTTTTTAAGGTTTATAAACAGCTAAAAAAAATCGAGCTACAGACGTGTATATTTGAGTAACAAAACTCTTGAAAATGGATTTCGCTTCTTATAAGAACTCGTCTTTGTCTAACATTAACCAGAATTAACGCGATATCACAATTAATTAATATCTATTTGACAGGCTCTCGTTTCAGGAATAATAAAATTTCATCAAAACTTTCACAATTAATTAGTTGAAGTTGAAAAGTAAGATAACTTCATTTAAAACTCGAGTTTTCAATTTTCTCGAAGAAATAGCATTTAACTCTTTTTCAAAATTATATCCTAATAGCTGTTCAAATATTTAAGGGTTTGTTAAGGGGTGTTTAAATAAGGAAAGTTGGGAAAGAAATTTTGTTTCATCAGAAGGTGCCTGTATTGTCTATAAAATTTTATATGATATTGACATTTTGTGAGTAGCTTTTTGGAGTCTCACTAAAAGAAAAAAGATTTTTTAAATTTATATAGGCCAAACCTTAGCTACTATGTAAGGTACAGTACCCCTAGCTACTATGTACGCAGCATTCAATATCACCTAATATTTACGCTGTTGTTTCTTAGCCGCACATATGGGAACCTGAGAGTATAGTGTTCAGATACTCCAGTTAAGACACTTCCATTCCACACTTTCCGCCACGCTCTTGAGGCATTGTGTGTTGAGTGGTGGAACTCTATGCCGCTTTGCCTCGACAGCAGAGCAAAGAAATAAAAATATGAAACATTTAATTTCCTCCAGTGGGAATCGAACCCACAACTTGTCGCGTTTACAGTCACATGTGTGTGTGCTTGTGCCTTTGCTCCACGACTGTCAAGACTTTGCTTTCGTCACTTATTATCATTGTAATTACAATACTTGTAGTTACAGTCATTGAATTTTCTTTTATAAAACAAAGAGAAGCGAAGTTAAACAAGTAAGTAAGTCTGCATTCAATGATATATTATGAATGGAAGTAAAAAGATATGTTAGTTGGAAAATATCATTGTACATTTACAATGTATATTTACAACAATGGTAATCGATTCTATGACCATCGTGTACAGCAATGATATTTTCCAACTCCACTAATATATCTTTTTACTTCCATTCATAATACATCATTGAATGCAGACTTACCTACTTGTTCTGTCTTTTCTCCATTCATCGCTACTATATTTAGTAGCATAGAGCGGAGAAAGAAAATTCTAAATTTTTTCTATCTATTCTACATATTAAAGAATATAAAATAAAATAAAAAATTAGAAGAACTCTATAAAACAGTACTAAATCAAACGATGTTCTTAACATATTGGTGTTCCCAAAGGCGTACTGATGGATGATAGTACCGATAATAAATTATGTGGTGACGTTTAATTGCTTTAGTGCTGTAATGAAAAATGGTTTCAGGACTTACCTTCAGGAGTATGGAGATAAGATAATGGTTTTAATAAAAATTGTAGTCACATTTTGTTTGTAGATAAAATTTATTAGTTTTTAGTGAACTCAGCTGGGTAGGTATATGGAACCCAGTGTCTTTATGAAGACATTTTGGTCCCCACTTTTCACTCAATTTTCGAGACATTGTTTGGTTGAGTGGAAAAACTTACCGCTGCCTTATGTTTCATTACTAGAGCGGGGAAAATGAAAATAAATCATTCCTACGGGTTGGAAATACCCACCTACAACTGTCACGATTAGTTAGATAGTGCCTTTAGACTAGATGTCGTCCACAAAAAAATATATCAAAACAGCTTGACGCTGTATCACGCACACAGCAGGGTATGCAGAGGGAACCTAGTGTTAAGACACTCCGTTCCCCACTTTCTGCCGAATTCTGGAGGCATTGCGTGTTGAGTGGAAGAGCTCAACGCCGCGCTTAGCCTCGACACCAGAGCAAAGAAATGGAAATATAAATTTAAGTAAATATTTCAATCTCCTCGAGTGGGGATCGAACCCACAACCAGTCACACCTCGTGCCGCTGCGCCATGACTGGTCTCCAAAGAATATACATTAGGTAAATCAACAATTAAAAAAATCTTTACCTAAAACTCTACACACCCTACATCCCCTATACATTTATGTACGTTCGTACGAGTAGATACCTAGTAGCAAACCTCAGGCCAGTCTGGATTTGAAATTGTATCGCCACCTTGAAAGGTTTCGCGTATCGCTTTCATTTTCCTATCAGCGGTTTTGTTTGCCTTTTTGCGATGTTTCAGTGTCGTGCTAAATTTAGCTTTGTAGCTTCCTGTTATTAAAATATTGGGAATTAAGGGAACAATGTGAAGTATTTTTTTTAAATGTTCCCTCTACCTACTCTGCTATATACGGGATACAGTGTGAAGCTAAAAAAATGCGTTTAAAAATGTTCATGCATAGTAGAATAAGCAAGGGATAAACATAGTGTCGTGACTCTCCATGCATTAAATAAAACATAGATATTATAAAGCAGATGTTTTCATGGTATACTTTATACATAAATCCTATTCGAGAACTTAATTTAATTTCACGCTTTATCCCTAGCGAGGTAGTCAGAGAAAACGGAGCTTCTTACGTGACCAGTTCTTTCTTTCTTCTTCCAGTATCGTTCATACTGCGTTTTGAAGGTCACTTTTCCGTCATAAATCTATTTTGCCATTCTTTGATCACTCATTTGTCCTACGTACCCAAACCAGCTGCGCACGCTCTTCTTCATTCTCATCGTGACATCCTCGCTAGTACCTGCCATTCTGTGTATTTCTTTATTGTGGATTCGATCAGCTAAGCTGACGCCGCATATCCTATGAAGAGATCGCATCTCCACAGTATTCTTCATCTGTAATACCCACGTTTCGCTGCCGTACAACAGCGTCGGTACCAACACTGCATTGTGCACGGCTAAAACGCGTAGCTGTGCTGACGTTTCGCCGTCTCATCAATGCAACTAATGCACTGTTAATCCTGTTACTGGCAGCAATACGCCTTTCCACATCCATCTCTATTGAACATACTTCCCAAATATATCACTTTATTCATTTGTTGTAGTATCTTGCCATTTACACTGATCTTGCATTTTGTTCTTTCTTCATCTCCATGTTTCTAAAACAAACGGACGTAGAAATTAAACACTAGATTTTCTCTGCATACATATTTACTAGGCCTATGCTATCGCTGTATGCGGAAAATATGTGAAATTTAAAAAAATGCATTGAAATAATATGAATATTATATTCCACATTACAAACAACAAGCAGTATGTAGTGCCCTCATTACGTCCTAAATTGTTTTTACAGCGTAAAAATCGTAATTACGTAGAGAATATGAAAATGAGCATTGAAAGTAGAATAGTAGCGATGGTACTTATCGTATCGTGAGTTTTTCCATTTTTAAATTAATGAAATGTAAATTATGTTGAATTGTTTATTTATTAATAACTAGCGGCTCGCCCACGGCTTCGCCCGCTTAAAATATATGATTATTGATTTAATAAGAATTAAAAATTATTAAAGAATTGATTGACAACTGTAATGACTTCTAATATGATTTTTTACGACATTATCGTCAAAGAATTTTTGATTGTTTTAAATAAAAAAATACGACCATTGTTGATATTTGATATTTATAAAATATACATAAAGCTAATTATTTATTACACGTATATATTTTTGTAACTTTATGTTCTTTTTACCAATATAATATACTCTGTTAAATGTGCTGATGTCAGTGAATAATTTAATTTACTCATTCAGAAACAGCCTTAAATGTTAAATTATTGATTTGAAGGATTCATAATATTCTTTGTAAAATAACTGTAATAATTGCATATTAACTCCTGTACAGTTTTTAAATTAGTTACATATATTATATGAACGAACCAACCAAAAAATCTTTGTATTTACTTGATATTTCTTTCAAGATCGTTCTTTATC